>SJYC01075441.1:0-116083 GCA_006408675.1 Madoqua kirkii | reverse complement strand
GAGACAGCCCCCCGCACCCCGGGGAAGGCCTCCAGCTGGACCCACAGGCCCGGCCGGACCCCCGAGGAGGGATTTCCCTGCCCTCGGCCCCGCGCCCCGAGGCGACCCCAGCGCTCACCTTCACGTCTCCGCGGCCGCGGCGCGAGTCCCACCACTTGGATCCCTCTTCTGGCTTTAGCCGAGGACCCTCCCGTCTCAGCCTACCTCGGAGCCGGGAGGCGGGGCCACCGTGCGGCCCGCCCCTCGCGGCCGCCCACCCTCGCCAATGGCGCGCCGAGTTATCCCCGAGAGTTCCGCCTCCCTCCCGCCTCTGGCCAATGAAGACTGAGCGCGCGGAAACGGGGGCGGAGGAGAAGGGGGCGGGGCAGTAGGGGGAAGGGGAGGCTAGGAGGGTGGGTCGGCCTGGGCAAGTTCGGTTGCGGCCGCCCACCCTCGCCAATGGCGCGCCGAGTTATCCCCGAGAGTTCCGCCTCCCTCCCGCCTCTGGCCAATGAAGACTGAGCGCGCGGAAACGGGGGCGGAGGAGAAGGGGGCGGGGCAGTAGGGGGAAGGGGAGGCTAGGAGGGTGGGTCGGCCTGGGCAAGTTCGGTTGGCCGGCAGGCTGCGGCTTCGGCCACGGGGTTTCCTCCAATTAGATCCAGGGTAAAAGGACGTCACTGTTACCATGGCAATGCTGTTACCAACGCCCCTCATCCTCCCAGCCACCCCTGCACTCGTGGGCGCGGCACGGGAGCGGGAGGCTCGCACGACCTCTTCTGCGGCGGCCGGGTTCTCTTGCTGCTGCGGCGTTGCAGACAGTTCACTGCATCTTGTTGGCTCCCCATGCAGCTGCAGCTCTCATCGGCCCGGGTGAGGTCGGGCCTGGGAGGGTGACACCATCGGCTGTTTTGTTACCCAAACTCCTGTCTTTCCTCCACCTTCCTATTCGTGACAAAGGTTTGGAGCTCAAGACACTGAAGCCAGCCTTTAATGACGTTGCAATGGGGACCGTGAATTAGAAATAATCCCATCCCTATTAAAGAGGAATTAGTTCCTGGAGAAAGTGGCATAAGCTTGGGCTTTACATGTTCATTTTCAGACTGGCACCTAAAACCTGAAATTCCCTTGGAAGATTACCCCCTCCCCCAAAAAAGTCCAGGCAATGCCAGATATTATGATTTTCTTTCAAGTGGGAAATGACCTTAGGGATAATTAGGAGAAAAACATACATTTAATCCTCCTTCCCCCGCCCCCACCCCAGCCAAAGCAACTGTTGTTATATTTGTTTCCAGACTTTCCAGGTCACGCATTTAAATGCTTATTTTTCACATCACTGCTGTCTTACATGTACACGCTTTTTGTCTTCTGGGATTATTTTTGAGAGGACAATTGAAAAGCTAAATTTTTCTCCCTTGATGTTGACTGCTGACTTTCACTTGTGAACACCCCTCTGAAATGAGAGCGATCGCTTCCGATGGCTTCTATTCAGGGTCATCACCAGCCCTTTCCCTTCCCTTCAAACTGGACTCTCCCCTCCTGCCACTCCCTTCTCTCCGGAATGTTCCCAGTACCAGACTCCAAATAAGGTGGCTGTCCTGGGTGTCTGGAAAGTGGTCTTTGTGCCATCTGGGCTCACACTGCCGTGATTCCAGTCCCAGCACGTCCAAGGAAAAATAGATCATTGAGAGCAAGAATGCACAGCCAAGAAAGAATTTCACTTAGAAAGTGGAGGTCTTAGAAGCAGATCTGGAGACTCTAGAATGGAAGATCTGAGCACTGACAGATAGCAGAAGGTGCGAACTTTCCAGAAATCTAAACTCTCTCCCAGCTGCCCCTCCCTATCCTGACTTGTAAAGGTTGCTTTGTGCTTTGACAGACAGGAGAGGTCTGGGCTGGAAAGGGCTTGTGTCTTAGCGCAGAAATGCCTTACTATGTTCCAGGGTTCTAATGGAGGGCCCTGTTGTTATTTCTGGAATCCCTGGGGCCAGGCTGTAGACACACGAGTGTTTATGGCCATGTGGGCTGGGGTGGAGCCGGACACCGAGAAATCCCCATGGAAAGAATTTGCATGTGCAAGGGCAGATAAAATGCTTTCTGTATGACCAGTGCATTTCGAGCTTACTGGAATTAGAGACAGTTCAGGCGAGAGGAGAGACAGCCCAGCAGAGGTGAGTGGGGGATGGAGACCCTAGAACAGGATGGTCAAGGGATAGAACCTCTTGTAGGGAGGGAGGGTAAGGGCAAAAACACTAATTCTTTATCAGAAAGCCTGGACTGTACTGCCATCTCCCGAGATGACCTTGGGCAAGGTTTACTTCTCTCTGTAACTCAGTCTTTATAATTTCTGCTTTCATCCAATCAGATATTTATTGAGCACCAACTCATATAGTTACAATCACCAGAACTCATGGGTAAAAACTGCTTGGAAGCAATGGCACACTATGAAATTATGTTTCATCAGGGACCAGAGGGGTAGGTTAAATCTAAAGTCCTCTGCCCCTGAAAGAACTCAAAGAAAATTAAAGCTCTGGAGACTTGAAGCCCCTGGACACATAAAGAGCTAACACTTATTACGTGATCACATGTGTCAAACACCATTTTAAGTCTTTTGCAAGTCTGAATGCATTTAATCTGCTTAAAGCCACTATGAAGTAGGCAGTGCAGTGAGTCCCCTGCCTACAAACCTTCAAGTCTCAAACTTACAAAGATGTGATATGCCTTTGACGAAGGTCGGGCGTGAGTGACACCGCAGCTTGTCTTCCATCTCCTATTGACAATCCTTCAAGTCTGCCGCCTCCCTCCTCCAGACAGTAATTCTTGCCTGTTTCCGCAATGCCAGCCCTTGTATGCCAGCTGTTGTACTGTACTAATGTACTTTTCACGGGACTGTCCTGAAAGATTAAACATGTTTTATTATTTGTGTTTGATTTGTATGTATTATTTGCGTGAAAAGTATTAAAACCCATTACAATACAGTACTATACAGCCGATTGAGTTCATTGGGTAATTGGGCTAACTTTGTTGGATTTATGAACAAATTGGACTTACGAATGTACTCTTAGAACTCATTCGTACGTAGGGGACTTACTCTACTTTTATGATCACCTTCTCCATTTCACAGATAAGGAAACTGAGGCACGATGCTTGGATCGAGCACAGAGTGGAAGAGCTAGCAATAGCAGAGCCTGGATGGATGTACCCCAGTGTGCACTGCCTAGTGACGAAAGCCCGTCCCTGTAATGGCTCTGCCCGCCCTTTGCTCACCACTGTAGGGACACTAGGAAAGACCACACTAGTCTCTGTTCTCTAGGAGTTTCATCCTAACTTAATATAAAACGTGTTAAACATCCACATTCAACGTGCTGGGAAGAACTCTAGGGAACAGAGAGCTAAGAAAAAAAGCACTGAGTTCTTACTCTGTTTGATGTTCTTGTTATTTTTCCTAAATCGCTTGGTGAGAAGAAGCTGCTGGAGAGAACACACTGAGCTTGAAGCCAGAAGATCCTAAATCTCAGCCAGAAAATCCTAAATCTCAGCTCTGTTATTTATTTGCAATTCGACCTTGAACTTCCCAGGTGGCTCAGTGGTGAAGAATCTGCCTGCCAATACAAGAGACATAGGAGTTGCAGGTTCGATCCCTGGTTAGGAAGATCTGCTGGAGAAGGAAATGGCAACCCACCCCAGTATTCTTGCCTGAGAAGCGCCATGGACAGAGAAACCTGGTGGGCTACAGTCATGGGGTTCCAAAGAGTGAGACACGACTGAGCCACTAACATTTGACCTTGAACACCATGATCCTCTCTGGACCTCAGTTTTCTAACCTGTAAAAGCAATCCTTACCCCAAAGAGGTCGTGGAGCTATCCCATAGGAAACGTTAGGCCTATAGCAGGTGTTCAATAAATATTGAGGTTTTTCCTCCTTCTTTCCCTGTGCTTGGTGGTAGAGTGCAGGGGAGGAAGGGAAGCGCCAGTGCTGTTATAAGCCTCAGAGCCTTATAAAAAGTTAGTGAAGGCTTATCTCTTGAATCACTGTTGTAATTAGTGGAGTTAATGGTCTGCAGAATGGCTACACTCAGTGTACACTTCCGAATGAATGAGTCCTTCTGGTTGAGTCTACTCTCATAAATTGTTTCAGTGGTTTATTTGCCCAGAGTAGTGGGTAGTCCAGAGGAACTTCTTCCTCTCCAGCCTTGTGGCAGGTATTTCACTGACAAACATGTGAGTGGGACTTTTCACTGTAGATTTCTGTATAATCACCATCAGTGCTTCTATTGACAGGGTGGTTGAAAAACTGCCTGACTGTCCACTCCACTGGAAAGGGTGAATGAGATTCACTGAGAGCCAGGACAGCTTGGTCAGGGCAGGGTCTTCCCACACATTTCCTGGCTGAAGGCTGGGGTCAGGCTGATGGAAGTCAGTCTCCCATCAGCCCTGCAGCGGGCACAGCTCATTCTTGCCATCTGCAGGCATCCGTCTGTGCTTGTGGGTGTCCCGTTTCTGGCACCTCCTGGACACCCATGGGCTATTTATTGTTTTGCACTCTCACTGTGTGTTCTCAGGGAGAAAAATCTAATCAAATCATTCCATCATTAAAAAACAGATAAGTCTTCCAGCAATAGTTCTCTGCCACGATTTGCATTTTAAAAGAAAGAAAGCTCTTACATTTGAAGAATAAAAGTTCACTGGTAAGGGAATTTCCTGGTAGTCAAATGGTTAGGACTCGGCACAAGCCATCTAACATGGCCAAAAAAAAAAAAGACAAAAGTTTACTGGTAGAATTTCAGGCATTCTGAACCAACATTTGGTCCGTTAGCCTTTGGGGGAAGGACTTTAGCATTCTGACATTTCTCCAGCATTTCCTATATGTCAATAAGGTACTTTAAGAACAAAAAAGATTGCTTTTGTAATGATAATAGTGATGATGACAGAATTGATTAAAAATGTAACAGCACACATCATGGCTTCCCTTGTAGCTCAGCTGGTAAAGAATCTGCTCATAGTTCAGGAGACCTGGGTTCAATTCCTGGGTCAGGAAGATCCCCTGGAGAAGGAAATGGCAACCCACTCCAGTACTCTTGCCTGGAAAATCCCATGGACAGAGGAGCCTGGCAGGCCACATACAGTCCATGGGGTCGCAAAGGTTGGACACGACTTAGAGACTAAACCACCAGCACACATCATATTAAAAATGAAACAACATATAAAAGAGTATAAGAAGAACCTGTGAAGCTGTCTCTGCAGGGAGACCACTGCAGGCATTTTGGGAACCTCTTTCTAGACACAACTGCTGGTTTCATGTGGAGACACGCATGTGGTTTTACACGTGTAAGATTACATTCTTCACTTTGTTCAGGGCAATGGTTAATTTTATGTGTCAACTTGGCTGGGTCACAGTGTGCCCAGTATTTGATCATATATTATTCCAGATGTTTCTGTGAGAGTGTTTCAGGGAGAGATGAACATTTAACTTGGTGGACTCTGGGTAAGCAGATTGCCCCCTCTAATATGGGTGAGCCACATCCACCAGTTGAAGGCCTGAATAGAATGAGAAGAATGATCTTCCCGAGCAAGAGAGAATTTTCCAGCAGACAGACTTTGAACCTGCTCTGTAACATCAGCTCTCCCTGGGTCTCCCACAAACTTCAGACTCCAAATAGTTTCTCCTAGATCTCCCTACAGGCTGATCCTGGAAATTTTGGATTTGCTAATGCCTTGTATTAAACCTCTCTACATATCTATCTTATTATTATCTGATATATGCATGCATGCATGCTAAGTCACTTCAGTCATGTCTGACGCGTTGAGAATTTATGGATTGTGGCCTGCCAGGCTGCTCTGTATACAGGATTCTCCAGGCAAGAATACTAGAGTGAGTTCCCATGCCACCTTCCAGGGGATCTTCCTGACCCAGGGATCAAACCCGCATACCTTAGTTCTCCTGTATTGGCAGGTGGGTTCTCTACCGTTAGCACCACCTGGAAAGCATATATATGGTGGTGACAATGCAGGAGACACAGGTTTGATCCCTGGGTTAGGAAGATCTCATGGAGAAGGAAATGGCAACCCACTCCAGTATTATTCCTGGGAAACCCCTTGAACAGAGGATCCTGGCAGGCTACACAGTCCACAGGGTTACAAAGAGTCAGACATGACTGAAGCGACTTAGCATACCTACATATCTTATTATTTTTCTCTGGAGAATCTTGATTAATACTTTCATTCAACAAGTGATATGATATCTTTAACTGGCTTTAAGTGTTTGTCTGTGACATTAGATTCACCTCTGAGCTTCCTGAGAGCTAGGGTTTTCTTCTTTGATCTTGTATCCATAGTGCCCTCTCAACAGAGGTGAGCCACCCTGCTCTGTGGGTGAATAAACTGATGCCCAGGGAGGTTAAATTACCAGTCTCAATTGCTAAACTACAGAGGTAAGATTAAAAAAACAAGTCTGGGTGATTTCAATCTTCTTCTATAACAATAAACAAGACTGTGTTACCTGCCATGGAAGATGAAAACTCCAGTGTTTGCTGGCCTGGGAACAATATTTAGTTATCTGAGGCTCGTGGGTGGCTAAGTATATATCTGCTGGTGAGTCAGTGGCTGATTTTATTTTCATGTGGAAGCCTCTGTTTTTACTCTCAGTGTCTCTGCAGGGAGAGGGTACCTCTTCATCCTTTATCTGTCCCCTTTAATTAATTACATGTCTGTCTCTCCTGTCTTCTCCTTGTGCACCCTTAAGTCTGTGACCATCCAGCAGGCAGAGTTTCATCTGCTTTCCATGTCCCTGGTGACTGACTAATGGAAGACATTCATAGAGGGTTTGTTTTGGGACTTCCCTGGTGTCTCAGATGGTAAAGAATCTGCCTGCAAGGCAGGAGATACGGGTTCATTTCCAGAGTAGGGAAGATCCCCTGGAGGAGGGCATGGCAACCCACTCCAGTATTCTTGCCTGGAGAATCCCATGGACAGAGGAACCTGGCAGGCTATGGTCGCAAACTCTTCGACACACTTGAGCGACTAACACATTCACACTTCACACTATTGGGCTGTTAAGGAGGACGTTTCTGATACCAGCAATTGTTGGTGCTGTGTGCTTACTTTGTTTCCAACCGTATGCGACATCACTAGAGGGAGGAAAGCATGTGAAGCAGAGCTGTATACCCCTCAGAGATTCCATCAATACAGAATTGCATCCGCTTTGAAAAGCACACCAAGAATCTTGAGGTTGACCCTCGAAGGGACCCGAACATCAGAAAACATCCTAAAGTTTCCAAACTGATGCTCACCCATGGAGGAGTGAATGAGCTCTCCAAGGAGCTGCCCACCCTTGACTCAGGCTCAACTTCCTATCTATTCATTCAACAAAATATCGAAGGGTCTATCCTGGGTCAGACACGACTCTCGGGGCTGGGATTCCAAAACGAATAAAGACACAGCCTTTGCCTGGTGAGAGCCTGATGGAGAGCAGGGAGGTGGGACAGCTCAGAGGGGCGGCAGGGAGTTCTCCCTGGCTTCTCAGTTCTCAGTTGCTCAGCGACCTGACTTCCCAGCCACAGCGGTTTCGAAGTGACTGTTCAGAAAGTAGGATTACTTTCAGAGTAGAATTACTCCTGAAAGCCCCTCTGAAATCCACTCGACCTTCTTTCTCCTCAGATGATTCAGAGCAGAGGAAGCGCTGGGGCTCCAGGGCCAGCCTGGGCCTGTCCCTGTGGCTTGACCTGAGAGCCGGTCTCCGTGGAAGGTCTGTGCAAGCCAGTTGACAGAGACGACAGACCTATGAAAAGCTAGTGAGCTCGCCGTGCTGACAGCACGGTCATGAATGTGCTGAGCTTTCCTAAAGCCCACCAGACTTTCTGTAAAAGCTGTGACAAGCACCAGCCCCACAGCGTGATCCAGTGCAAGAAGGGCAAGGAGTCTGTACACCCAGGGAAAGCAGCATTAGGACAGAGAGCAGAGTGGCTGTGGTGGGCAGACGAAGCCGATTTTCTGGAAAAAGGCTAAAACTGCAAATATTGTACTGCGGCTTGAATGCCTTGAGCCCAATGACAGATCTGAGATACTGCAGGCTATTAAGAGCTGCATGCATTTTGAGCTGGGAGGAGATAGAAGAAGGGCCAAGCGATCCAGTTTTGAGCTTCCTATTTTGTTTTATTATGAAAATAATAAAAATTTGAGATTATTTAATTTAAAAATAAATTAGAAAGCCCAAGAGGCTGGTGCCTTTTAGTGGAAGAGCATGCAACCCATATGTCTTAGGCAGATCTAGGTAAGTAGCAAGGAGCCTCAATTACCACTAAAAATGCTCATTATGTTCTTATTTTTTTTTGCTGTTGTTGCTCATGTCAACTATATATATATATATGTGTGTGTGTGTGTGTGTAGATATTAAAATATAAACACTGTGTGTATGTGTATGCAGTGTTTAGATTTTTTTTTCAAGTTTGGGTACATAAAGCCCTGCATCTTCAACCATCTCCCAAATTATGACTCATCTGCAGACAATTCAGGACAGTTGAATGGATGAATGAACACACAACAGCCAGAGAACAATGCACACAGCACTGATTGTGTGGCTCTCACAATGAGAGCTATGGGAGTGGAGAGCAGGGAGACATGAGTGTGGGCCGGAGCCGCTGTAGAAGACGTCAGGGCTTGGAAGGCTCCAGAGAGAGGGGGGTCACCACTCAGATGATGATGGTGTGGATACTCATCTTCCGCTGTCCCGGTGGAGGCCTCTGGAAGGACAGGGAGGCCATAGCATCTCCTCTTTGTGAGAGAGTCAGCTTTGGACGGGCCTGAGCCCTGAGAAGGGGGTTCTGGACAGAAGGCTGGAGCGCAGGCCACCCGAGGAGGGCTTGGCCTCCACGTTGTGGAGGTGGACCCTCGTCAGTCGCTTTAACTTCCTCTGCATAACAGCCCAACCACACAGCTTAACAAGTGCTCGGCGAATTGGGGAGACTGGTTCCATAATGTCCTGGGCCATTGGGGAGGGCGGATCTCATAAAAAATGCAGGTCTCTGCTTTACTTTCCTGCTTAAAACGCTTCAGCTTTGTTTAACTGCAGCTCAACATAGTGGTTGGATTCAGAAGCCAGATGGCCTAGCTCTGCTACCCATGGGATAGGGGATCCTAGGAGGTTAGTTAAGCGCACGGAGCTTCACTCTCTCCACTCTTAAGACAGGATGATGACCTAGCTCTGGGGTTGTTATCAGGATTCAATGAATTTATAATAGAATGTACTTTGAACAGTGACATATAAGTGGTACTAGTGGTAAAGAACCTGTCTGCCAATGCAGGAGACCTAAGCGATACAGGTTCCATCCCTGGGTCAGGAAGATCCCCTGGAGAAGGGAATGGCAACCCACTCCAGTACTCTTGCCTGGAAAATCCCATGGACAGAGAAGCCTGGTGGGCTACAGTCCATGGGGCTGCAAAGAGTCAGACATGACTGAAGCGGCTTTGCATGCAGCACACCCATATGTGTGTGTGTTAGATGAATACAATCAACTCTAAATCCTTAAGATAACGCACAACCCCCCCCCCCAGTGATGGCACTCCAGTTTCTCTTCTGTCTGATCTGTTGCTTCACCTGTGCTTTGGCTTCTTCTGAGCTCTGCTCCTTCCATCCCCTCTTTCCTCACATCTTCACCTGGTTCACCTGTCATCTCCTGGGTCTGCAGAAATGACCACCTCTCCGGGCTGTCCTTGGGTCCCTCTCCCCTCCCAGCAACGCGAGCTCCCCCATCCTGTGCTCTGCAAGCAGGAAGCATGGGACATCATTTCCCCACCCCCTGCACCAGGAAGGTGGGGCTCTATTTCTGTAACTATGTCTTTGTAACTTGCCCAGGTAGCCCCAGTGCCCAGCAGAGTGCTTGGTGGCTAGACTGGGTACCAAGAGATGGACAACTGAAGAGACAAATGGACAAACACTGGAAGGAGGAGTAACAGACAAGTGTACATCAGCCACAGGACAGGGCGAACTGAGGACAAGGCTTAGGATGGCCTCGGGCTCTGGCCAGAGCCCACACCCCAGCTGGAGGCACCTGTGACTCACTGGGCAGGGCTGGAAGCCCCAGGTAACCCCTAGCGTCTCTCCCTTCCCTCCATCCTGTCCAGCTCTATAGACAAACTCCCAGATGCTCCAGAAGGATGTGAGAACCCAGTGAGAAAACTCAGGAAGACGATGAAGGGCAGGACAGCCTGGCGTGCTACAGTCGTGGTGTCACGGTGAGTTGAACACAGACTTGGTGACAAGTGAAGGAAATGTTGCCGAGGGAAATCCCTTTTGAAAATGAATAACCCCCTGGTTTATTTGGACAGTTTCTCTTCTGGATTTCCTTGAAACTCAGTTAAGAAATTTAGGGATATCATGGTGGTGGTGGTGGTTTAGTGACTCAGTTGTGTCCGACTCTTTGCAACCCCATGGACTGTAGCCTGCCAGGCTCCTCTGTCCCTGGGATTCTCCAGGAAAGAATATTGGAGTGGGTTGCCATTTCCTTCTCCAGGGGATCTTCCCAACCCCAGGGATTGAACTTGTGTCTCCTGAATTGCAGGCAGATTCTTTACTGACTGAGCTATGAGGGAAGCCCCCAGCGATGTCATGTATCTAAACAAAATACATAAAGCCTGTTCTATCAAAAGCCACCCCTGGAAGGAAGGAGCAGATGCTGCCTTGCTCTGTTTTTAATGGACCACGAAGTGCCTGGAGGTGGCCAGTGTTTTAATCAAGCGAATAAGCAAATGATCCCCCGCAGCTCTCCCTACTCCTGGTTCTGAAACTCAGAGACGAGCCAGTCAGACTGATGAGCCCAGGATCACTTTGAAGGATCCTATAGCAGCAGAATCGTTGAAATGTGTTCAAACAGAATGCGGTAGCAGCAGCTGCTACAGCTGTCAAGCAAGCTTCCTGAAATAAAGGGGAAAAGGCAGCAACAGCCTGTTGCTCTTGAGCCAATGGATTTAGAACACGAGATCAAGTAAGAGATTAAAAAAAAAAAACAAACAGGAAGTCGGTGAAATGAGAACTGGGCCAAAGTAGGCAGTCTGGGGTCTTGGACAGAAAATTTTAGCTGCCACACAGGCAGTCCTTGAAGGGTTAGGGATTGGAGGGCTGATGCTGAAGCTAGGCCAGGATGTGATGATGAGGGGGCAGGAATCTGACAGCCCTTCTGCTCTCAGAAGCGTGGCCAGCCCAGACGGAGTCATGAGGGGGCCACCAAGGTCCTTGGAGCCTCCACACATAAAAGCACATTTAGTCACAAGGCTAGGAGGTGCTCAGAAAATGCATGCTTCCCTTTCCCTTCCTGAAGACCAGGGACACAGTTTGGTCAAGGTTAATTTCTGCATCAGAGCCCTTAGTTGTAAATAACAGAAACTGATTCTGACTTAAATGTAAGACCATTACTCCTTACAAATTGTGAAGAAGGCTGGGGAACCAGCCAGTCAACCAAGATGGGCGGGCAATGAGGACAGCGTGCAGCTAGAACCGTGGCCAAAATTTCACCGCAGACCTCAGCCAGAGGGACTCCCGTTGCTTCTGCGGCTGGACCCTCGACCTTGATCGGTCCCTACTTCACTGACTCCATGGGCGACAGACCCTGGACCCCAGATACTGGGTTCATCCTCATAGAAATCCCAAGGCAGCTTTACCACTGCCCCCAGAAAGAACTCTCCACAATCCCTGCTTCTTTGAGCCACTCACCCGAGATTCAGAATCCCATCGTGGGGTTGTCTGGCCAGGCCTGAGTTAATGCTGTGTCATGCTACAAGACAAGCTAGGAGATTGGAAGTCTTCCAAAGAGGAAAGTGGGCTATGCCTCCACCTCCCCTCCCCCATAAGATTCATAAAGTGAAGAATTCCTCCAATAAAAGAAGAGGCTTCAATGCTGGGTGGCTCCCAAAATAGCCCAGTTGCTTGCAATTACACTGGAGCTTCAGGTCCACATGATGAAGAAAAGCAAAAGCTGTTGGGGGTGGGGGGCTGGTACATGAAATTAGGAGCCTGAGAGACGCCTTAGCTTGCAGGGATCTCATTTTTCTTTCTCTGGAAAAAAAAGGGGTGGGGGGTTTGCTTTGCTGTCATCATTACCGCTACCTGGAAGACTTGTCCCCATTCAAGCTTGACCTCCTCCCAGATCCACAAAGATCTCTCTCTGGTCCAAAATGCTATTTCACCTCTAGATTGCATCATACTTTTTAGAAATGAATCACTTCATTTATATATGACTTGTAAAGCTCCTCTAGGATGGAGACAAAAATCTTATTCATTTAATAGTCAACAAACATTTATTGAGTGTCTGTGAGGCCTTGGGGAGCCCGAGGGGACAAAGACAGGGCCTGTGCCTTAGAAAAGAAGAGCATTGCTGGTGCAGACGTGGAGGTGTAAAGCCTCTTGACCTGATTTAAGTGGATCTCAAAGATTAAGATGTTCTTGGCCATTTTGGGGGTGGGGTTAAGTAGTGCCTTCCAGACAGAAGGAAGAGGGTAGACAGAGACAAGGAGTCGTGAGAAATTGTGGTGTGTTTGGGAAACAGAGTGGGTGGGACTCGGGACGTGTGCAACCCAGCAAGGGAATGGGGGATACGGTTGCCAATGAAGAGGGGACCACATTCTGAGAACACTTGAATGTCTTTCTCAGGAAGGGGGGCGGTATCCTGAGACATCAGGGATCATCTGATACTCTTTTTTTTTTATTCTAGTAATTCATATATATAACATAAAACTGACCATTTAAACCATTTTGCAACTTAGATTTCATTGGCATTAAGTACATCATATCTTTGTGCGCCAGCTGCCACCGTCCATCTCCAGAACTTCCTGATCTTCCCAAATGGAAACTCAAATTCCGACTCCCCCACCCCCCAGCCCAGGCAACTCCCATCTACTTCCTGTCTATGTTATCAGATATATTTATTTATTTGTTTTTAAATGTTTATTCACTTGGCTGTGTTGGGTCTTCAAGGTGGCACATGGGATCTTTAGTTGTGGGCATGCAGACTCTTAGTTGCCACATGTGTGATCTAGTACTCTGACCAGGGATTGAACGCCAGGCACCTTGCATCGGGATTGTGGAGTCTTAGCCAGTGGACCACCAGGGACGTCCCTCATCAAATACTTGTAAGCAAGAGAATGAACTGATGAAATTTTCTAGAAGGATCCCTTTGCCTATGATATGAAAGATGGCTTAGAAGACTTAAGGTAGGAAGCAGCTGCAGAAAACTCCAGAAGAAACAAAAAGGCTGAATGGAGGCAATGTGATGGTGCCCAGACAGGCCAGAAAGACTAAATTTCAGAGATATTGATTAGATGTAGGAGTTAATTACTCCAAGGCATCTTTTTCTATTTTAATCTCTCCGTATTGACTCCCACACCCCTTCCTGTGTGAGGAAGAGAGAGGATTTGTGATCCTATAAAATTGATTTTTAAATAGCCCCTCTGACCCTATTGGCTCACAAATATTTCAAAATTACAGCCCATGTAGATGGCAGAGTACATTCCCACATCATTACTGTAGGATACGTGCTGTGACTTTGGAATAGATTTGATCATTGCACGCTTTGATCAATTTTATTTAAAAGAAATAATTTACAAGAATAGTTTGTGATCATTAAATGTTCAGTGGCAATTCAAAACAGTTTCTGTGCTAGGAAAAATGATCTGAAGCTTGCGTTCAAAAGACAGCTGGCTACTCATAGAGTCTGGAGTGGATCTCAAAAAAAACCTGGATTCCAGCCCAGCTCTACCGTTCACCAGCAGTGTGGCCCTGGGCAATTTACTTAACCTCTCTGCATTTCTTGTCCTCTTTGGTAAAGTGGTTGTTGATTAAATGAGCTGATTCCTATAAAGCACAGCAGCGTCTGCCCTACAGTAAGTGCTCGGTTTGTGCGGCTATTGCTACAGTCCTGATGGTGGTGGTGATGATCAGCATAGCATCATCGCTTCTGAGGCCTCTTGGAGTGCTAAAACCCTGTGCCTGTCAGCTGTTCTTGGACGAGATGGAATTGTCCATTCCTTGTGGTTCTGAAAGGAAGGACTCACCTGCTCCCTGCAGGGTCTTCCTCCCTCCCTGAAAACTCGGACTTAGCTGTTCTTCAGGAGAAAATATTGCACGTGATGCGTCTGCCAGCCTCACTCTCCAGCTTCTCATTTCTTCTCCCAGCTTGCTCTGGTTCCAGTCACCCTGCCCAGGTCTTCTTTAGCAGCTGAGATGTTTCCTTTCTGGTCCAGATGATGTCTGTATCTCCTGCCGGGTCTGAGGGAACAGGAGGTGGAGGACTCAGGCCCTCCTCGCTCTCTGCTGTCTTGGACCACAGCCGTCTATCTTCCCCCGCAGCTCAGCTGTCCTGCCGGTTCTTTCTCAGAGCCTGCACACAGCCTCTCTCTCTGCCTTCCTTGGCTCTTTTTGAAAGGTGTATCCTGGGCACAGAAACTCATCTAAAGCCTTGGACGATGAGGCTTTGAGCTCTGAGCCAGCTGATGGTGTGTGAGCAGGTGCTAGACTGCATCCAGGACAAAGCAGGGGCCAGTGTGAACTCTGCTGAATGAGAAGATACTGGCGAGACGATGGATGAGACATGAGCTGGAGGCAGCTTTGAAGCTCATAGCAATAGGCAATGGCTTCAGCCTTGTTTGTGCACGTAGGACTGGGCTCTTTTTCCGAGGGAGACCTGTGCCACCTTCTTCATGGTGTGTAGGCAAGATCCACAAGGCTGGGCATGTACCTAACTGACCGATTGGTTAGAGAACCAAGCATTTGTTGATGGAAAAAGCTTTAAGGTGCTTTTAAACAAATTTCTCCTTGAGGTTAAACACCACAGTCTGAAAGTACTTTGGCTATGAGGCTTGAGGTTCTGTATCCCCCTATGTAGTTTAGTTTTCAGGTCTTTACATCTCTCAGGGTCTTTAAAAAGTACTTTGTTGTTCACTATGTGCTTTGATACTTCCCCAACTTGAGGGTAGGGGCAGTGTTTATCTCTCTCCCTGCACATAGAAGGTATTCAATAAATATGAATCTCAGGAATCTTTTATCGCAAAAATTATTCATTCCAGACAGTTTGCCTTAGATTCTCCTTCACGTGGTCCCAGCCACAATCTGAGTCTTTGATTCAAGCAAGTGAGACACCATAAGTGTTCACTGGCATTGTCCTTGATTCCAAGGTAGCTGACTAATGGCTGGGGATATGGTTCAGGTATTAAAGGGATCAATGCTTCACCAGAAGCCGTTTTTGCACGTTTTACACCTTTTGTCACTTTGTAACCATTTCCATGGTTTCTGATGATAGCAAGTATTTGTCTTCTGTTCCTGATGCAAGATTCTAGGCTCCTGACAAGCTTTCAGGAAAAGTTCAGGCAGAAAACCATGACACTTTCCAGAGTTCTTTTAAGGTGAATTTCATCATGGGCCAGAATTTAGAGAACAAAGACCTATTCTCCTGGTTTGTAAGGAAGAATATTTCCAACAAACAGGAGTTCCTTCCAACTCTGCTTTGCTGAGTCTGGCTTGAACTCCGCTTCACTCAGACCAGGGCCCTCACTGTTGCTGGGAGGAGCTTCAGTGAGCCTCTCTCCTAGGTCTCCACCTTGGAAGCCTGAGGTTACAGCAGGTCACATGGGGCCAATCTCAGTGTGTGTGTGTGCTGCAGGATAACGGTGTAGGTTATGGACCTATTGAAGCACGTCTGTCCCCAGGAGTAAGTAGCTGTGGTGTCCAAGCCTTCCGAGCTTCCCAGGTGGCACAGTGGTCAAGAATTCACTGGGCAATGTGGGAGGTGCAGAAGACGTGTTAGAGAACCAAGCATTTGTTGATGGAAAAAGCTTTAAGGTGCTTTTAAACAAATTTCTCCTTGAGGTTAAACACCACAGATCTGAAAGTACTTTGGCTATGAGGCTTGAGGTTCTGTATCCCCCTATGTAGTTTAGTTTTCAGGTCTTTACATCTCTCAGGGTCTTTAAAAAGTACTTTGTTGTTCACTATGTGCTTTGATACTTCCCCAACTTGAGGGTAGGGGCAGTGTTTATCTCTCTCCCTGCACATAGAAGGTATTCAATAAATATGAATCTCAGGAATCTTTTATCGCAAAAATTATTCATTCCAGACAGTTTGCCTTAGATTCTCCTTCACGTGGTCCCAGCCACAATCTGAGTCTTTGATTCAAGCAAGTGAGACACCATAAGTGTTCACTGGCATTGTCCTTGATTCCAAGGTAGCTGACTAATGGCTGGGGATATGGTTCAGGTATTAAAGGGATCAATGCTTCACCAGAAGCCGTTTTTGCACGTTTTACACCTTTTGTCACTTTGTAACCATTTCCATGGTTTCTGATGATAGCAAGTATTTGTCTTCTGTTCCTGATGCAAGATTCTAGGCTCCTGACAAGCTTTCAGGAAAAGTTCAGGCAGAAAACCATGACACTTTCCAGAGTTCTTTTAAGGTGAATTTCATCATGGGCCAGAATTTAGAGAACAAAGACCTATTCTCCTGGTTTGTAAGGAAGAATATTTCCAACAAACAGGAGTTCCTTCCAACTCTGCTTTGCTGAGTCTGGCTTGAACTCCGCTTCACTCAGACCAGGGCCCTCACTGTTGCTGGGAGGAGCTTCAGTGAGCCTCTCTCCTAGGTCTCCACCTTGGAAGCCTGAGGTTACAGCAGGTCACATGGGGCCAATCTCAGTGTGTGTGTGTGCTGCAGGATAACGGTGTAGGTTATGGACCTATTGAAGCACGTCTGTCCCCAGGAGTAAGTAGCTGTGGTGTCCAAGCCTTCCGAGCTTCCCAGGTGGCACAGTGGTCAAGAATTCACTGGGCAATGTGGGAGGTGCAGAAGACGTGGGTTCGATCCCTGGGTCGGGAAGATCCCCTGGAGTAGGAAATGGCAACCCACTCCAGTATTCTTGCCTGGGAAACCCCATGGACAGAGGAATCTGTCGGGTTACCAGACTCCTCTGTCCATGGGGTCATAAAGAGTCAGACACAACTGAGCATGCACACATGCTAAGCCTCCCAAATGCCCCCTGTTGTCCAGCTTCTCTTTGGGACTTTACAGACTCCCCCCCTCTATCCAGCCACCTCTCACTCTGCTTGGGATGGAGGATGGAGAGAGGGATCCAGCCTGGCAGCTAATGGGACCCTGACATGCTGGCTGGCTAAATACTTTGGATACCATTCCTGGGCAATGTGGTTTGATTCCAATGCACCAGAGAGCTGCATTCGTGAGTTCACAGCAGTGGAAGCTGTGTGACAATTGCTTTAGGAGAGCAAAGCTGGCTGCTGCTGTGGGCTAATCCTTAGAGATGGGCTAGCAGCACGGTGAGGATCTATTGACGCTTGAGTAGTGTCTGTGAGAAGCCGTGGCTCTAGCTGCAGATAATTGAGAATCTGCGGCAGAAATGATTAGAGAAATGGAGAGAAGAGAGAACGATGCTCCCTCTTTTAAACCTCTCCATTCCCTAGGATAAACCAAGCCCCTAGGTGTGTAGCATCAAGCCCCTCGTCCTGGTCCTTGCCTCCTCTACCCTCACTTCTAGCCAGCCTGCTGCCCTCAGCCACCGCCCCCCCACCTCCACAGCATTTAAGGGTGGGGAGTACATAACCGAGGGTTTCAATCAAGTACAGAGCAGAGAGATGAGAGATGGGGCTGAAAGGGTGGTAGGAGTGAGCACACGAGAGGCATACACAGATTTTATATTTACAGAGAGATCTATGAGTTATGTGTTACAGTAACTCATCACTTATTGAGCTCTTTCTATATGCAAGATATTTATCTTCTGATCTTCTTGGCAATCCTTGTATACTTCCATTACTATCTAGTGAGGACGTCATAGACACCACACAGTCTAGACCCATTTTATAGATGAGGAAACCGAACTCAGACTAGTTAATGTGATGTCTGAGAGCTCCCAATTAATGGCAGCAATAAGACTGGAACTCAGCTTTCCACGTTTCCCAGTGTTGGGTCCCAGTCCCTCGGCCCATGTGTGCAAAGCAAGCCCTTGAGAACTGACACAGCTCCTTGTTTATTCAGGAAGGAAGCGGGCGATGAAAGGATACTCGGGATGAAGCAATCAGGATCTTATCTGAAGTTCAGAAAGTCAGTGGAACCCATGACTTGTTTCTTTTTTTTCCTTCTTTCTTTTAAAAATAATGTTACTTATTTATTTTTTACTGTACTGGGTCTTTGTTGCTGCGCAGGCTTGTTCTCTAATTGTGGCAAATAGGGGCTACTCTCCAGTTGTAGTGTGCAGCCTTCTCACTGCAGTGTCTTTTCTTGTTTAAGGGCGTGGCCTCTAGGCGTGTGGGCTTCAGCAGTTGCATCTCTTAGGCTCTAGAGCACAGGTCCAACGCTTTGCACGGGCTCACTTGCTCTTCGGCATGTGGGATCTTCCTGGACCAGGGATTGAACCCATGTCTCCTGCATTGGCAGGTGGATTCTTTACCCTGAACCACCAGGGAAGCCCCCCCGTGGCTGGTTGAACAGATTTCCACTGTATAAGCATAATTTTTAGTTTGGAAAAAAAAAAGTGCTTAGAAGCATCAAGCCTCCTTCCAGACGTCTTCCAAAGTCCACTTCTGAGGCTGCCTGTCATTGGCTCAAACGTATTTGTCAGTTTGCACACAATCCACCAGCAGGGCATTGATTCTTCTGCCGAGTCTCCTGCTGACATCACCGTCATGAGTGCGCTGCTCAGGCCCACTCCAGTTCTTGTTCAAAGTCACCCTCAGACACCATCGATCCCATCAGCATTCTTTTCAGGCTACAGCATTATTGGTCTGCAGAGAAAGCAAATATTGGGGGATTAGAAGCTGTGTGCTCCTGGCTTTTCTGGAACGTGCTGGGCCCTGCCCCTTGAGGGGTTTGCAGAGATACAAGGAAGGGGCAGATGGAAGCTGATGGTTGGGCAGAGCTGGCAAGAAGGGTGTGAGTGGTCGGATGACAGCTTCAGCCCTTATAGCCTCCTTGGCTGCTGTCACATGAGTCCTCTCCGGCAGCCCAAGGTTGTAGCTGTACTTTCCTGTCCCTGGTTCATTCCTCTCTACCCCTATCCCAATACACGAGTCCATCTTTTTAACTGGAAGTCAATGGGCACCTCTTGGCATCAGTCCCAGATGTTGACTTTTGGGCATCCTAGTTGTGAGAGGCCATAGGCTATGCCCAGGTTGGGTGTCAGACAGGCAAAATGCAAATCTCGGCTCTACAGTTGCTAGCTGTGTGACTTTGAGAAAAGTCGCCTGCCTTTTTTGAGCCTTTATTTCTGAAATGAATGTAGTCTCAATGTCCAACATGGTAGCCGCTAATCTCATGAATGGGTTTCCCTGATGGTTCAGCCAGTGAAGAATCCACCTGCACTCCAGGAGACATGGATTCAGTCCCTGGGCTGGGAAGATCCCTTGGAGGAGGTCATGGCAACCCATTCTAGTATTCTTGCTGGGAAAAATCTCTTGGGAAGAGGAACCTTGTGGGATACAGTCCATGGGATTGCAGAGAGTTGGACATGACTGAAGCAACTGAGTGCAGCATAGAACACAACACAACCTTATGAGCACTTGAGATGTGGCTGGCTCAAACTGAGATGCACCAACAGTATAGAATACACACAGGATTTCCTCCTCTGCCAGATCCATAGTGACTAGAGATGCTGATGGGAGGGCTATTTTTCTTGCGCCAAGGAAGCCTGGGATGGATGCCTACATAGCTCTGCAGAGGCCTTTATGGAAGGCCCTTCTCCCTCCCAGTCACACGTATCAGGGCACCAGAAGTCTGGGAGGCCAAGTGCATGCTGTGGCTGGCAGCCTCTTGGGGCCCAGCCTCGCTTGTACCTGGTGTGCCTGTGGAATGGTATGAGAGAGAACATTCCATCTCCCATACTCGTCACGGGTTGGGGGTGCCATGCTGGGGAACAATTAGGTGTAGATGGGGCCAATGAAGTTTCTGGTTCTGGCTCTGCCACCCACTGTCTGGGGCACCTTGGATAGGTACTCTTTCCAAACCTAAACTTCCTCACCTCTGGAATATACTGGCCGCCCAGGGCTGTTGCTAAGTGATTTCCAGGCCTTTTTTTTTTTTTCTTCCTCCACTAGATGGTCCCTAGTTTATAGATTCATCATTCCAATCTCTGCCTCTGTTGTCACATGGCCATCTTTTCCCTGTGTGTCTGTCTTGACATAACATTCTTCTCGCTTATAAGGACACCAATCATAGTGGATTAAGGGCTCATCCTAATACAGTAGGACCTCATTTAATTAATTACATCTCCAAAGACTTTATTTCCAAATAAAGTCACATCCTGAGGTGCTAGGGGATAGGATTTCAACATATCTTTTAGGAGGACATGATTCAACCCATAACGCTGAAGCTGAGGCTCCAATCCTGTGGCCACCTGATGCAAAGAGGCAACTCATTGGAAAAGATCCTGATGCTGGGGAAGATTGAGGGCAAGAGGAGAAGGGGACAATAGAGGGTGAGATGGTTGGATGGCATCACCAACTTGATGGACATGAGTCAGCATGCTCCAGGAGATGGTGATGGACAGGGAAGCCTGGTATGTTGTGGTTAATGGGATTGCAAAGAGTTGGACACAACTTAGCAGCTGAACAACCCAACCCAGAACTTTTCAGGAGGAGTTGAAATCAAAGTCTGTTCTTTGCTCCCTTGTTTGGTTACTTCCCTCTACTGGAAGTCACATCTTTCTCTCCTGTCAGCTACTCTCTCTAGGTTCTGGTAATCATTCTTCCCCTTTGCCTTTGAACTGCATCCATCTCTTGTTGATTGCCCTAAACCCTTGCTCATTACTTTGTAAATAGTTCTTAAGTAAGCTCTCCTTCCATTTCCTAATTTGTATATCTGTTTCCTGACGCAGTCTTACTACCCATTCGCCTATCTATCCATCCATCATCCATCCATCCATCCAACCATCCATCCGCCCATCCAAACATCCATCCATCCACCCACCCATCCATCCACCACCTACCCATCCACTTTTCCTCCTGTCCATCCACCTGCTCCAGCTTTCTGCATAGCACACAGTTCATTGCGTATGCTCAACATATTCAGCAAACACTGAGCCTTGGCTCTTTGGAAAGTGCCAGGTCCTGTGCCAGAAATGTAGTAAACCACAGTCCCTATTCTCTGGAAGTTGGTGATGCAGTCCAGGGAAAAGAATATAACACACAGACCATATTTCCTAATAGTTATCTAGCAGGGGTGGAAGGAGCATAGAAGGAAAAAAATGCCTGGAGAATTACTCAGCAGGATTGGGAGACAACTGAGGAGGTACATTCTGGGCTCTGTTGTTTTTAAATTTTGGAGCAGTTTGGGTCTGAAATTTTCTGTTTGTCTTCTAAGAGACAGAGAGAGAGACAGCACAGAGTTGATCATCAACATCTCCCTCTGAAAGAGGCTTCCAGATACCCAGCTGTCCCCTGACCATGTCTTTGGATGACTGCTCTCCCTTGGGCCCCTGAGGCAGCTCTCTCTTTGTTCTTGGGAGGCAATTTCTGAGAACAAACACAGGAACAAGGGAAAGGGGTGCAGCCAGAGCACTTTGGATTCATGGTGAAGCTCCTACAATGGCTTCTTTGAACAGGTCCCGTGTAACCTGTAAGGGGCTAAGCGGGTGGGAGAGTGTCATAGAAGCCCACCAAGGAGCTGAGCTTCCTCCAAGGATGAGTCAAGTTGAGTCAATCCAGCAGGCCTCAGCTGAGTCCCCGGAACAGTGATTCATCCTTTTCAGGCTTGGTGATACAAAGATAAGGTCCCAGCCTGCCCCCCACAACTTCATCATCTAGCTGTAATGAGTGATGCCCAGTGGGGTCCAGGAGACATCCTCAAGGTCATACAGCCATCAACGGGTGGTAGTTTTGAGACAGGGGTGAAATTTGTTCGATAAATATGTAATGAGTGCTGACCACATGCCTGGCATTGTCTGGTTTCTAGGTGTACTGGACAAGAGGGCAGAGAGAGCCTCTAATTCTGGAGGGCTTTCCTTTGGGAGGGCAAAAGGGGAAGGCTGTCAGAGGAGGGGTTCTAAGAAGATTGTGTGATTTCACCCTCCATAGGCCCCAAAAAATGCCAAGGACTGAGCTGGGTGTGATCTCTTGGGGTTCAGTACTTAGAAGGGATTCCATGAACTGCAGAATTTAATTGATTCTACTGGCAAGAGGAGGCCCTACACAAATGAAGATGTAGGGGACAGTCAGCATTCAAAACGTGTTACAGTATGTGTTAATACAGGATATTTGTTTTTCTCTTTCTGACTTACTTTACTGCAAAAAAAAAAGAGAGAGAGAGAGAGAGAGAGCGAGAAATGCTAAAACAAAGTTACAGTAACAAGCAATCAGCAGAACTGCCCAGTGACAAGGCTTCTCCCTCACCCCTCTCTTTCTGTCTGTCTCTATGGTGATTATTACTAGAACTGGTCAAGGTCAAACATGGTCAGTCAAACAGCAATACTCCCAGGGACTCCAGCAGCTGCATCTTGGGTTAAACGATGGTGTGAAGGGCTTTTGTATTTCACATTATGAATTTCTTTGCACGATGGCAAAATCTTTTGTTATGGCACATATGATAAAAACATTAAATAAATTTTTTAGAAAGAAAAATAAACCACCCATTGGCCACAGGACTGACTTAATTTTCACATTTCCCTTCCAGCTTTTGTCCATATACAGCATTTTTATACTCATTGGTAATCACAGTGGACAGAGAATTTTGTATTATGCTTACAAAGCCTTTTTTGCCCTAAAAGCATTTGTTCTTTCATATAGATGCTGTATTTGAGGCCAATCTTTTGTTGGCACATCAGTTTTCCTCTTAGGAGCACGAACGCGTCACTGAAATGATGATACGAGATGTTTTCCTCGCTTGATTGGGTATCTGTGAAATGCTTTGTTGTTCAGGGTTTTACAGACGAAGGAGTTGACATGAGAACAGAACAGAACAGACTTTTCTTACAGATTGTTTGTATTGTTACCTAAATGGGGTGTTTTCTCTGTGTGGGAGAAAATTTCCCACGTCAACTGAGTAGACACAGCATTGGTGGTAGAGCCCAAGATATCAGGCTTGGGACCCTCGCTAACTGTGTGACCTTGGGTCACTTACCTAATTCTCTGGTCCTCAGCACCTATCTCTGCACAGTGAGGACTGTAGCATCTATCTCACTGGGCCAGGGAGAAGATTCCATGAGACACAGGCTGGGCTTTGACCCTTAGAGGGTATAGTCTATGTATGTGTCTGTGTTAACTATAATATGTTTCCTGTGTGATGCTGGGATTGACCTTGAGCAAGTTTCTCTGAGCTTCTGTTTCTACATAAGTGAAAAGGGAGAACAGAAGTCCCAGTGGGACTAGACCAAATAAGGAAAACAAGAGTGCTTTGTTATTTAAATATGTCTGTCCATCGGCCGGCAGTCACTCCACCATCTTCTTGTGACTCTTTCCCCTGGTTCTAGGATGAGGGGTGGAAGTTCAGGAGCTAGTTCTGAGGTACGTCCCACAACCGGAACCAGAACCAGAAGCTTCCAGGGACTCCCTGACCAGGCCTAGCTCCAAGCCCGTGGGCTCAGTGGCATGTGCACCGGCTCTTCACTCAGTCACCCTGCACTGCTCAGCCTCCAGGGCCCAGTTCCCTGGGATCTTGAACAGAGATGCTGAGGACTCCATCGGAGTTAGCCTTCTCCAAACAGCAGCAGACTGGCATCAAGTGGAGGTCCCCGGGCCGGGATAGGATGACCCAGCCTCTCGCAGGTGGGCGGAGGAGGCACTAGCAGCTGTGGTAGAAACACCCTGCAAGCGGTGGTGGCAAGTCATTGGTCCTCCCTCCTTCCTTATCCGACCCTTCCACTGTCTTTCCTCCTCTCCTCTGCCCCACGTTCTTCCTTGGCTTCACAGTCCTGATTATCTCCGGACCCCACCGATACAGCCAGCCTCCTCCTCTGCCATCTGCAGCTCCCCCCCACTTCTCAACATTCATTTTGGAAACTTTTAGAACAAAGCAAAATCAATGATTAGGTTTTGAGCCACCTCTCTTGCAAAGATTACCTTTTCAAACGAACTGCTTCTTCTGAGAAAGGAAACCAGGGAGGGAAACCATTTACAGATGATCTCAGAGTTTGATGTAAGAACCAGCCATCTGACCTCGGTTTCCGGATGGGGTGACTTGGGAAGGCTGAGTGTGAAATGGGCAGGCACTTGGTCATACACACCTCGGCCCCTTCCCCTGCATTTGCCTTCCTCCTCACCTCTACAGAACCCGCAGAGGCTAGCCAAGGCCGTCCCATCCACCATGGGTCCTCAGTGACTTTCCTTTTTGCAAGTTTTCATATTGAAGAGCCACTCAGCACGCTTCTGACGCCGGTCCTTTGTGAAGCGTTCCCAAAATACCACCTGCTCTCTCTCTGTTCAACCTCTAACCACCCAGTTCTGCTTTTTCTAGGAGTTCATGAAACACCAAATAAAACTCTTTTTTATTAGCTAGCAGAATGTACAGATATCTTAAAAATCAGAAATCAGAGTTGGTTTTTTTTTTCTCAAACAGGGCTTTAGAAGGAACATTTTACTGCAGTCAGTTCAGTAATGGGCTCCCAGTTGGTGGAAGGTATGGCAGTCTATACCTTATCACTTTTTCCCAGGTAACTGAAATCCAGTGCTGCTCAAGGGCTTCCCGTTGGTATTCCTAAAAGAAGAAACACTTCTTTCATCTTCTCACACTCACATCAACACTTCTGACACCTAATGTGCCACCAACAACTTCCTTACCTCCCTGGAAAATCAATTCTGAATATTCATCGGAAGGACTGATGCTGAAGCTCCAATACTTTGATCACTTGATGTGAAGAGCAGACTCACTGGAAAAGACCCTGATGCTGGGAAAGAGTTAAGGCAGGAGGAGAAGGGGATGACAGAGGACGAGATGGTTGGACGGCATCACTGACTCAATGGATATGAGTTTGAGAAAACTCTGGGAGATAGGGAAGGACAGGGAGGCCTGGTATGCTGTATCCAGATAGTCACAGAGTCAGATGTGACTTAGTGCCTGAGCAACAACTGGACACCAAGTGGGTGTCCTGCAGTGCAATTCTGACACTTCCTGCAGGTATTACTGACCCCAGAGGTTAAGAGCTCAATATACAAGACTGCCCCCACTTCAGATGTCAGTGGCGAGATACCCATACTTCTGTTTGACTTTGCTACAAGCTGAGGTCCCTACAACTCCCTCTCTAGGTTCAATAACGTGTTCTAACAGCTCACAGAACCCAGAGAGATGCGTACCTGTGTGACTATTACATAATAAAGGCACAGATGAACAGATAGAAGAAGAGGTACCTAGAGCAAAATCTGGAAGAGTCCCAAGTGCGGGAGCTTCTGACTCAGTGGAGTTGTGGTACATCATCCCCTCAAAACATGGATGTGCTTACCAACCTAGAAGCTTTCTGAGTCACTTGGTTTACAGATTTTTACGAATGCTTACCATATATTAATAGGAATGATTATTTATTCCTGTACTCAGTCTTGGTGCCCTTCTCTTCTCTGGAGGATGAGGGTGGGGTTGACAGTTCCCAAGCATGGCTGGGTCTTTCTGGTGATCAACCCCCTTCCTGATGCTATCCTGGAGCCACCCACAGCCACCTCATTAGAACAAAGGATGCTCCTGTCACCCAGAAAATTCTAAGAGACTAAGGAGCTCTATGTCAGGAACTGGAGCCGAGACTAATATATATATATATTTCACTGTTACCCATGTAGAAGTGAATGAGTCATTGCTACAGAGTGACCATCTATGGCTGTCTCATGTTGTCCCTGAACTCCTGAATATGCAGGCAACGTTTCAATGCTTTGCTTCCTTTAACTAACACAGGGCAGAGATTGTTCCAGTCACTTTGGACATGCAGAAAAGCTACTCGGTAAATGAGCAGTGAATAGATCAGTGCTTCTCTGAGGCTATTATTGCTTTCCTTCTTTCTTTCTAAATTTAACACTGGTTTATAGACTTTTTCTTTACACAAGACTAGAGAGATTGCACATTAACCACCATATACCTATCACCCAGCTTCAGTAATTATCATTTTGCTACTCTTGTTTCACCCACATTCCCACCAACACTCTTTTTGCTTGAGTATTTTACAGCAGACCTCAGTCATCATATGGTTTCAACCATAAAGACTTCAGTGTAGATTTCAAATAGGAAAAAGCTTACACAAATTCAGCTACATGCCATTTGTTGTTAAAAAAATTAACAACAATCTCTTAATATCATCTTAGTACTGAGGCCAGATTCAATTTTCCTTGACTGTCTCAAAAGGCTTTTTTTTTTTTTTTGCAGTTGCTTTGTTCATTTTTGCCACCTCTCAAGTCTTATGGTATCTTTATCTCCCCAACCTGGGACTGAACCCATACCTTCTGCAATGGAAGCCTGGAGTCCTAACCGCTGGACTGACAGGGAATTTGAGGATACTTAAGAGGCTGTGGCATTGGATTGGCATGTCCTTATTCCACTTTAATCTCTAAGTTTCTCTCTTTTTATTATTTGTTTGTTTTTAAACAACCATTTATTTGTAGAAGCCAGATCATTGGTCTTGCAGATGTTGCCCAAGTTTGGGGTTTGGCTGATTGCACCCATCTGGTGACCCTGGGCATATTCCCCTATCCCAGGATAGCAGATGCTGGTGATGAGCAGTGGCTAGATTAATGCTTCTCTGAGACTATTATTGCTTTCTTTCTTCTTTTTTCCCCAAATTTAACACTGGTTTATAGAATTTTTCTTTACACAAGACTAGAGAAAATTAACACATTAACAGCCATATACCTGTCATCTAGCTTCAATAGTTATCATTTTGCTGTCAGGTGACCTAGACCGGCCTGATTTCAGTGAAGCTCAAATGATGAAAATTGTGGTCCCACACGAAACACTGCAGCTGTTACTCTGCTTAACTGTTTTGTGGGTTTCTCTGAAACAATTTTTTGGGGGGAGGGAAGGTAAAGATGGTGAGGACTAACATTCATGGGAATCTTTAACCAATGATAGATAAATTCCCTGGCTTCCCCGTTTGGTGATATCACTTTGAGGCATGCTCAAGATGACTTTCAGAGGGTCCCCAGTTATGTGTCTTTCATTGTTTCTTGGTTACTAATTTACTAGTAAAGGGTGCATAACCACTCATTATTATTAGCACACACACTTTATTGTCTTTTATCCCAGGTTTTACTTTCTTTCCTTTGCTTCTTTATGAGACCATCTCCCAAATAAGCTCGTTGTTGTTTAATTGCTAAATTGTTTTTGAATTTTTGCCACTGCAAGGACTGTAGCCCACCAGATTCCTCCTCTGTCCATGGGATTCTCCAAGCAAGAATACTGGAGTGGGTAGCCATTTCCTATTCCAGGGAACCTTCCCAACCCAGAGATCCAAACTGCGTTCCCTGCATTGGCAGGTGGATTCGTAAGGGAAGCCCCCTAAATGAGCTCCCTTCTGTGGTCATGTATGGATGTCAGAGTTGGACTGTGAAGAAGGCTGTGTGCCGAAGAATTGATGCTTTTGAACTGTGGTGTTGGAGAAGACTCTTGAGAGTCCCTTGGACTGCAAGGAGATCCAACCAGTCCATTCTGAAGGAGATCAACCCTGGGATTTCTTTGGAAGGAATGATGTTAAAGCTGAAACTCCAGTACTTTGGCCACCTCATGTGAAGAGCTGACTCATTGGAAAAGACTCTGATGCTGGGAAGGATTGGGGGCAGGAGGAGAAGGGGACGACAGAGGATGAGATGGCTGGATGGTAGTCGCTTAGACTGCAAGGAGATCCAACCAGTCCATTCTGAAGGAGATCAACCCTGGGATTTCTTTGGAAGGAATGATGTTAAAGCTGAAACTCCAGTACTTTGGCCACCTCATGTGAAGAGCTGACTCATTGGAAAAGACTCTGATGCTGGGAAGGATTGGGGGCAGGAGGCGAAGGGGACAACTCAGGATGAAATGGCTGGATGGCATCACGGACTCAATGGACGTGAGTTTGAGTGAACTCCGGGAGTTGGTGATGAACAGGGAGGCCTGGCATGCTGCAATTCATGGGGTCACAAAGAGTCGGACACGACTGATCTACTGAACTGAACTGAACTGAACAGAAACATAAGCAAAAGAAAAACATACATTATACGCTATTTCAGAAAAAGCTGTGTCCTACAGCAAGTCTCTAGGCAGAGAATGGAACATATCAAGTTCATTGTCTTTTTGCCAATGTGTGGGCAAAAATGTGACAGGCCAGTGTGAAAATTTAAATCCGTAGAAGACATGTCCTGATGTAGCTTCTGAGAACAAGATGGCAGAAGGTCATAGTTATTGCTCTTGAGAGGGAAATCTCTTCAAGGTTTCACTCTAGGCTGCATGGGTTTGTCATTCAGTCACTCAGTCATGTCCAATTCTTCATGACCCCCTGTACTGCAACACACCAGGCTTCCCTGGCCTTCAGTATCTTCCAGAGTTTTCTCAAATTCATGTCCATTGAATCCATGATGCCATCCAACCATCTCATTCTCTATTGTCCCCTTCTCCTTCTGTCTTTAATCTTTCCCAGTGTCAGGGTGTTGTCCATGAACTGGCTCTTCACATTACCTTTAGCATCAGTCCTTCCAATGAATATTCAGGTTGATTTCCTTTAGGATTGACTGTTTTTATCTTTTTGCTGTCCAAGTGACTCTCAAGAGTCTTCTCCAACACCACAATTCAAAAACATCAACTCGTTAGACCTTATCCAACCATCTCATTCTCTATTGTCCCCTTCTCCTTCTGTCTTTAATCTTTCCCAGTGTCAGGGTGTTGTCCATGAACTGGCTCTTCACATTACCTTTAGCATCAGTCCTTCCAATGAATATTCAGGTTGATTTCCTTTAGGATTGACTGTTTTTATCTTTTTGCTGTCCAAGTGACTCTCAAGAGTCTTCTCCAACACCACAATTCAAAAACATCAACTCGTTAGACCTTAGCCTTCTTTGTGGTCCAACTCTCACATTCATACATGACTACTGGAAAAACCATAGCTTTGACTATGCAGAACTTTGTCAGCAAAGTAATTTCTTTACTTTTTAATACACTGTCTAGGTTTGTCATTGATTTTCTTCCAAGGAGCAACTGTCTTTTAATTTCGTGGCTGCAGTCACAATCCACAATGATTTTGGAGCCCAAGAAAAAAACCTACACGTGTTCAGTTCAGTACAGTCGCTCAGACATGTCCAACTCCTTGCGACCCCATGAATCACAGCATTTGAGGCCTCCCTGTTCATTCATCAACTCCTGGAGTTCACTCCAACTCATGTCCATTGAGTCAGTGATGCCATCAAGCCATCTCATCCTTTGTTATCCCCTTCTTCTCCTGCCCTCAGTCCCTCCCAGCATCAAGTTCTTTTCCAGTGAGTCAACTCTTTACATGAGGTGGCCAAAGTATTGAAGTTTCAGCCTCAGCATCAGTCCCAATGAACACCCAGGACTGATCTCCTTTAGGATGGACTGGTTGTATCTCCTTGCAGTCCAAGGGACTCTCGAGAGTTTTCTCCAACACCACAGTTCAAAAGCATCAATTCTTTGGTGCTCAGCTTTCTTCACAGTCAAACTCTCACATCCATACATAACCACTGGAAAAATCATAGCCTTGACTAGACAGACCTTTGTTGGCAAAGTAATATCTCTGCTTTTCAATATGCTGTCTAGGCTGGTCATAACTTTCCTTCCAAGGAGTAAGCATCTTTTAATTTCATGGCTGTGGTCATCATCTGCTGTGATTTTGGAGCCTAAAAAATAAAATCTGACACTGTTTCCACTGTTTCCCCATCTATTTCCCATGAAGTGATGGAACCAGATGCTATGATCTTAGTTTTCTGAATGTTGAACTTTAAGCCAATCTTTTCACTCCCCTCTTTGACTTTCATCAAAAGGCTTTTTAGCTCCTCTTCACTTTCTGCTATAAAGGTGGTGTCATCTGCATATCTGAGGTTATTGATATTTCTTCCAGCAGTCTTGTCTCCAGCTTGTGCTTCTTCTAGCCTAGTGTTTCTCATGATGTACTCTGCATATAAGTTAAATAAACAGGGTGACAATATACAGCCTTGGTGTACTCCTTTTCCTATTTAGAACCAGTCTGTTGCTCCATGTCTAGTGCTAACTGTTGCTTCCTGATCTGCATATAGGTTTCTCAAGAGTCAGGTCAGGTGATCTGGTGTTCCCATCTCTCTCAGAATTTTCCACAGTTTATTGTGATCTACACAGTCAAAGGCTTTGGCATAGTCAGTAAAGCAGAAATAGATGTTTTTCTGGAACTCTCTTCCTTTAGTAGCCTTATCTTCACCCATTTTCCCATCCCCAGCTGTAACTCACTAGGCCATGCTCATAGCCTCAGATTTACTCTGCTCCCTCCTTGGCTTTGTCATTTTTGAGATGCCTCTGTCTGTTTTCTTGCTCGGCCATGCCAATGGCATTGACTATGTAGATACCTCTGTTCCGGAGTCCTCAGGTTTATATCATTCTTCCTTACAACCATGACCTTATCTTGAACACTTTCTGCATGTAAATAGGTCATCAGAGATTTCACCATGTGCCAGACACTGCTGTATGCCCTTCACATGTATATCCTTAACTGAGCCAGCAATCTTAAGAATAGATTTTCTTAGTAGCTCCATTTCCCAATAAGGAAACTGAAGATCAGAAAATATATAGGTTTATATAATATAAGATATATGGTATTTGCCAAAGGACACAAAAAGTAGCAGAGTTTGTATTTATAGCTATAATTTATGATTCAAAATGTTAGGTAATACTGTTTCATTCATTTTCTATCCTTTGCTAAATTATTGATGAAAAACATAGCATCAACCTGCATTTTGGATATAATCTCAAAATCGACAGAATGATCTTTGTTCATTTCCAAGGCAAATCATTCAGTATCACAGTTATCCAAGTCTATGCCCCAACCGGTAATGCTGAAAAAAGCTGAAGTTGAACAGTTCTATGAAGACCTACAAGACCTTTTAGAACTAACACCCAAAAAAGATGTCCTTTTCATTATAGGGGACTGGAATGCTAAAGTAGGAAGTCAAGAAACACTTGAGGTTACAGGCAAATTTGGCCTTGGAATACGGAATGAAGCAGGGCAAATGCTAATAGAGTATTGCCAAGAAAATGCACTGGTCATAGCAACACCCTCTTCCAACAACACAGGAGAAGACTCGACACATGGACATCATCAGATGGTCAGCACTGAAATCAGACTGATTATATTCTTTGCAGCCAAAGATGAGGAAGCTCTATACAGTCAACAAAAACAAGACCAAGAGCTGACTGTAGCTCAGATCATGAACTCCTTTTTGCCAAATTTAAACTTGAATTGAATAAAGTAGGGAAAACCACTAGACCATTCAGGTATGGCCTACATTAAATTCCTTATGATTATAAAGTGGAAGTGAGAAATAGACTTAAGGGCCTAGATCTGATAGATAGAGTGCCTGATGAACTATGGAAAGAGGTTCATGACATTGTATGGCGACAGGGATCAAGACCATCCCCATGGAAAAGAAATGCAAAAAAGCAAAATGGCTGTCTGAGGAGGCCTTATGAATAGCTGTGAATAGAAGAGAGGTGAAAAGCAAAGAAGAAAAGGAAAGATACAAGCATCTGAATGCAGAGTTCCAAAGAATAGCAAGAAGAGATAAGAAAGCCTTCCTCAGCAATCAATGCAAAGAAATAGAGGAAAACAATAGAATGGGAAAGACTAGAGATTACTTCACTTTGACTTTTCACTTTCATGCATTGGAGAAGGAAGTGGCAAACCACTCCAGTATTCTTACCTAGAGAATCCTAGGGATGGGGGAGCCTAGTGGGCTGCTGTCTATGGAGTCGCACAGAGTCGGACACGACTGAAGCGACTTAGCAGTAGCAGCCCAAACTAAGATACCTCCCTATTTCCTGTAAATGATGGTTACACCTAGATGCTTGGCTAGATTCAGGTTCCTTATGTTTTCTTTTTGGCAAGTTGGCTTCTTCTGAAGGTGTTGTGTGCTTTGCTGTACCACACCTGTCACTGACATCATGCTGGTGAGGGCCTCAAAATATTAGGGAGATTAGGGCTCTACCCCGAAGACTCAAGAGCTTTCCTCTAGTGTGTCCCATGACCCATTTTGGAGCTACCCTCTCTGCATCTGCATCTGAGCTCTTCCACAGTGAAAGAAAGTGAAAGTTGCAGTTGCTCAGTTGTGTCCAATTCCTTGTGACTCCATGAACTATATAGTCCATGGAATTCTCCAGGCCAGAATACTGGAGTGGGTAGCCTTTTCTTTCTCCAGGGGATCTTCCCAACCTAGGGATCAACCCGGGGTCTCCTGCATGGCAGGCAGATTCTTTACCAACTAAACTATCAGGGAAGCCCCAAGGTGGATATTCTTCACCTGCAGGTAGCATGCAGTTTGTTTAATTGGAAGAGACATGAATGACTCCCTCTGATACACAGCTCTCAAAGCAGCAGAGTTTGGTTTCCTCCACCTCACCAGAGCCTCCATGTGTGAGTCATTTCTGCTGGGTGTGTATGTTTAAAAGTCCTCATGGATGGAACGCTAGTATCATGAAAATAGAAGCTCATCAAAGGTATGTTTTGCTCAGCTGGGTGGCCGTTAACCAGTTCCTATGAGGCTTAGCATCTTGTAATGGAAAGTGAGGGGTGGGGGGAGACATCAGCTGTGTGAGTGCATGTGAACGTGTGTGCAAGTGTGTGGACACACAAGAACTCTTTCCCCTTAAGTAGCACAAAGCATTACCTATTTGATACAATTTCTCCATCTGAGAAGTCTTCCCCCTTCTCTGTTTCCTCTCCTGGCCCTCAGTTGGTCCCTCCTGTCTGAAATACCTGAAACAGAGGACATAAAAGTTAGAGGTGGCTTAATGAGTGAAGAGAAGTGGAATTTCAAGTCGAAAGACTTTGAAGAGTCACTGTATGACCCTGGGTCAGTCGCTGAATCCCCATGGGCTCCACTTTTTAATCTTTAAGTTGGATATAATAAAAAGGATATATTAAAACGCTTAGACTTAAACGAGAGAGTACATCATGAAATAATATTTTTTAAATAGCTTTATTTATTTATTTTTGGCTATGCTCTGCAGGCTTTTCTCCAACTGTTGCGAGTGGGGACTCCTCTCCAGTTGCAGCTCGAGGGCCTCTCATTGTGGCAGTTTCTCATTTTTCCAGCTGCAGGGCTCTAGAACGCAGGCTCTAGTCGTTGTGACACACAGATTTAGCAGCCCCGCAGCATGTGGAATCCCCACGGGCCAGGGATCGAACCTGCGTCTCCTGCATTGGCAGGCGGATTCTTGGCCCCTGAGCCACCAGAGAAGCCCCGAGTGAAGAATATCGTAAGCAGTAAAGACTTTGGACAAATGAGAGAGGGTATTTCTATGCCTCAGTGGGAATGAATTTTTATTGTTTTCTTGGACAGGTTTCCATAGAAATAGAGATGAGTATTTTGCTTAGTTGCAAACAACAGAAACAGGCTCAGGTTACATGAAGGAGAAAAGAGACTTACTGGCAAGTTATTGAATAGCTTTTAGATTTGCCAGGAAGCCACAGAGCCAGGTGTGCAAAAACGTCAGGAGTGAAGAACTCTGCAAAATGACCACGGTCACGGCCAAGACCACACCGTGGTATTGGGTCGCTGGTATGGCCACTTTTAAACATAGGACAGCACTGCCCAGAACGTCCACGCCCTACAGCTTCTGTGCCTCCGCATTCAGCCCATTCTCGGTGGTCCCTGCTCCTAGGCTTGCTTCTGGCCAGCATCTGGTTGGGCACCTGAGGCAGGCCAGATCACCCCTCAGCAGTGAGAAACGGGGGAGATCTTACATCAATAGGCAGGAGCAGCAGAGGGATTAGGCAGGAGGCTGACAAAGGCCAAGCTGAACACTGATAATGTTGTTGTTTAGTCACTAAGTAGTGTCTGACTCTGCAACCCCATGGACTGTAGCCAGCCAGATTCCTCTTTCCATGGGATTTGACAGGCAAGAACACTGTAGCCGGGCTTCCCTGACGACTCCAGTGGTAAAGAATCTGCCGGCCAATACAGAAGACATGGGTTCGATCCCTAGTCCAGGAAGATCCCACATGGAGCAATTAAGCCTGTGTGCCACAACTACTGAGCCTGCGCTCTAGAGTCCAGGAGCTGCACCTATTGAGGCCTGCATGCCCTAGAGCCCCTGCTCTGCAGCAAGAGAAGCCACCGCAATGAGCAGCCAGCGCACTGCACCTGCAGAGTAGCACCCGCTCGCCGCAACTAGAGAAAAGCTCATGCAGCATTGAAGACCCAGAGCAGCAAAAAAAACCAAAAACCTACTGCAGCGGGTTGCCATGTCCTCCTCCAGGGCATCTTCCCTACCCAGGAATCCAACCTGCGTCTCCTGCATTGGAAGGTGAATTCTTTACCACTGAGCCACCTGGAAAGGCCACTGTTATCATACTATTGATTATTGATCAGATCCAAGACTTCCTGACAGGTGTTCGTTGAGGATCTTCTGTGGCTGAGTATCACGGGAGCTACATGTAGATAAAATACAGCTTCTGCTTTGAACCCAAAGCAAAGAGTTTGTAAACTATAATATGCCACATAATAAAATCATTTGTGGCCATTATTAATGACCTTTATGAAAATGCTTTTGATACACTGTTAACGAAACAGAAGAGGAGACTACCAAATTGAACATACACTTGATCACAAGGGTATGTAACAAGTGTGGATGTGTGGAAGGAAATTGAAGTCTCTCAGTTGTGTCAAACTCTTTGCGACCCCATGGACTGTAGCCTACCAGGCTCCCCTGTCCATGGGATTTTCCAGGCAATAGTACTGGAGTGGATTGCCATTTCCTTCTCCAGAGGATCTTCCCCACCCAGGGATCGAACCCAGGCCTCCTGCATTGTAGACAGATGCTTTACCATCTGAGCCCCCAGGAAATGGGAGAGCGTTGTTTTGGGGCTCGAGTTAGCAGAATTATGGATGTTTTTTATTTTTAAACATTTTTTCCTTTAAGAAAATGGTGGCAAACCTTTTAATATATACACTTAAAGGCAAACCAAGAGCTTTGGTGGTCTGATGTTAGCAATACTCAAAATTTTAGTAGTATCCCCTTATTCTCATAAGTGGTGAACCTGAATAGTTCATTCCATAGCACGGGCACATGTTCTGTGGCTGAACCCTCAGATCCCAAGGCAGAGTCCAAAGTGTAAGAATCCTCTGTTCAGACTCTTCTGGAGAAGATACATTATAGCTGCTATGTAGCTGCTATTTCTTTTTCTGGAGGGGAGCCTGGGAAGATGAAGTCTGTTGAGACAGGCCATGCCCTGCCCTTGTTCAAGACTGACAGGTATCTGCTCTCCTGGGGCTGGGGCCAGCTCATGTTGGTTTGCTCACTGGCAGGTCCTTCTTGAGGGCTATCGGCAGAACTTGAGGCCTGGGTGCAGGTGCTGAGGCCTCCCAGGCTGGCTCCCTCCAGGTCATGATGGCTTCAGCCAGAAGACTGGACAGCTGCCTGGAGTCTCTTGGTTTAGAATGCGTAGATTCAATAGTTCTATCAGCAAATTTGTACTCTGTGCCCTGCTGGCTTTAACACTCTAGGGTTTTGTTTACTCATAAATACAAAAGGAGATATTAACTCTACTTAAAAAGTAAAGAGTTTCCTGCAGCCTAGAAAATACCAACAGAATGTTTCACATACTCTGGATGGCCCCGAAGACTCTCAAGTTGAAACTCATTTTACAGAAGGAACTGTGAGTCTCATGAATGGATGAATGAAGTCTATCTTGAGCCCCTACTTATGCTTCTGAGCCTCCTCTGCCTCTGCTGGACTTCTTGGCTTCTGCAGTACCCCACTTTCCATAACACTCCCTCCTACAGGCAGCCTCCCAGCTTCACCCTGGTTCCCAATTCAGCTTCCATTCCCTGACTTAAGATTTCTGACTCTTTCTCAGACTGTCTTTCAAAGCTTCTTTGTCAGCACATAGAGATGTAAGTTTTCATTTTCTCATCTTGACAGCTTTAAGGCTCTATGAGTCTTGAATTAGAATGACTCCCTTGATACTCTTTAATCCTTCGTAATACTCTTCTGGGCAGCCATCACCGTGGGGACAAGGCCATTACTTATTCTCTGACTGTGACACAAAAGAGCTGATGGATTTCTCACCAGCTCTCTCTTTTTTTTTTTTCCCCACTTAAAGGAGTAAACACCACTGTTAGTAAACGTCTATACAAACTTTTACTTTGTAGAAGTTCAATCGTTTCAAGTGCAACTTTTCTAAAATGTGCTGGTTTCATAAAGTGAGCTGCATCAGTGTTTTGAACGCTGGCCTGCTGAGTACAAGAGGGCCTTCATTCAGGGTGCCTCAGGCAAGGCAGGGCAACCGGCAAGTGCCCTGACCCATAACCAGGTCAGGACTGCTCAACAAGGTCACAAAACACATCCACTTGCATGCAACCTAGGTTTCCTTCAGCTGGAATTCATGTTTCTGTATTTGTGTCAGACCATCTCAGTGTCACTGGTACTGTGTATGTGTTAGTCGCTTAGTCGTGTCTGATTCTTTGTGATCCCATAGACTGTACCCCGCCAGGCTCCTCCGTCCATGGGATTCTCCAGGCCAGAATACTGGAGTGGGTAGCCGGTTCCCTTCTCCAGGGGATCTTCCCCACCCAGGGATTGAACCCAGGTCTCCTACAATGCAGGTAGATTCTTTACCATCTAAGCTACAAGGGAAGTCCATACTGGTACTATTTATCACTGAATACTTTAAAGGAAACTTTCTATCAATACTAGGCATGCTAACTACATTTACTCTGATAGACATAAAGATGTCAGAATAAAATAGGTTCATCCGTGTACCACCTAAAATTGTTTGGTATATTATTAATACTAATACTGTGCATGCCTCAATTGGATAACAGTGTGGTCATTGCAAGGAGAAGTTTGACCAGGTGTAGATCTAGCATAGAAGAAGGAGAAAGATGACGCTACCCAGAGTCCTGCTCCTGGATTTTGCTTTTATTTTGAGAATGGTGTAGCTCCACCCTATATCATATCGCATAGTAAATAACATATATATCTTTTATTTTTTAGAGCAGTTTTAGGTTCACAGAAAAACTGGGAAGAAAGGAAGAGATTTCCCATAGGCCCATGACCCTATCCCCACCCCAATACTCAACCTCCCCCCGTTATCAACATCCTCCACAGAGATTATGTTTATTACCATTGATGAACTTACATTGACACATCGTAATCACGCAAAGTTCATAGTTTGTGGTAGGGTTCACTCTTACAGTGTTGTGTGTTTTATGGGTTTTGATAAATACATGATGACACACATCTGTCATTATGTATCTCATAGAATATTTTCACTGCCCTAAAAATCCTCTGTGCACTGCCTTTTCATTTCTCCCTTCCTCCTGACCTTTGAAAAACACTGATTTTTTTTTTTTTACTGTCTCCATAGTTTTGCCTTTCCTAGTATGTTATACAGTTAGAATTATGAAGCATGTAGCCTTTTCAGATTGTCTTTTTTCATTTAGGAATATGTATTTTGGCTTCCTCCGTATCTTTTCAGGGGACATGATAGCTCATTTCTTTTTCTCGCTGAATAATATTCTGTTGTCTGAATGCTCCACAATTTATCTATCCATTTACCTAGAGCATCTTGGTTTGCTTCCAAGTTTTGGCAATTATGAATAAAACTGCTCTAAACATCTGTGTGCCGGTTTTTGTGTAGGCATAAGTTTTCAACTCATTTGAGTTAATACCAAGGAGTATGGCTGCGAGACCATATGATAAAAGTGTGTTTGGTTTTGTCAGAAACCACCACACCGTCTTCCAAATGGACTATACTGTTTTTCATTCTTACCAGCAGTGAATGACCGGAGAAGGCAATGGCACTCCACTCCAGTACTCTTGCCTGGAAAATCCCATGGACGGAGGAGCCTGGTGGGCTGCAGTCCATGGGGTCGCTATGAGTTGGACATGACTGAGTGATTTCACTTTCACTCTTCACTTTCATGCATTGGAGAAGGAAATGGCACCCCACTCCAGTGTTCTTGCCTGGAGAATCCCAGGGACAGGGGAGCCTGATGGGCTGCCGTCTATGGGGTCGCACAGAGTTGGACACGACTGAAGCGACTTAGCAGCAGCAGCAGCAGCAGTGAATGACAGTTCTTTTGGCTTCATATCTTTGCCAACATTTGGTGATGTCAGTGCTTCAGATTTTAGCCATCTATTTGATGCATCGTAGTATCTCACCATTGTTTTAACATGTAATTCTCTAATGACATATGATAATGAACATCTTTTCATATACTACTATTTGCTCTTCAGACATCTTCTTTGGCAAAATATCCATTCAATCTTTTCTCATTTTTTAATTGGATTGTTCATTTTCTTATTGATGAGTTTTAAGAGTTCTTTGTGTATTGGGGATGATAGTCCTTTATCAGATATATCTTTTGCAAATATTTTCTCCTAATCTGACTTGTTTTCTCATTCTCTTAATGATGTCTTTCACCAAGCCACTTTTTTAATTGTGAGTTTTGTTAAGACTATTTAATTCTTGTAATTTAAACTTAATACAATTATATCTCTGTAACTTGAGTTGTGGATGACCAGTTGATATAATGCTATGCTTTAATTAAATATTTAACATTCTTGATTTTGTCATCTTCATGAGTCAATATATCATTTTTCTGGCTGTACACATTTTTATAAAACCCTGGAGCACATGTTGACCCTTTGAGTATGGGCCCTAACAGGTAAATTGGTTCTGTCTGACAGCAACAGCACTCTTGGCTTAATGCTCAGTCAATGCTGTAAAGCAACCATCAGAGTCTTAGGATTGGCCCTGGTGGTGATAAATGATTTGAACTGGAAGAGCTCTTAAAGCTCATCAAATCCAATCCCTCAATTTTCTAATAAAGAAACCTGAGACCCAGGGAAAGTCAGTGACTTGCTGTGTCATTATTACCATCACCATTGTCTCCATCACCATCTACCATTTATCTAACACCTGCCAAGTGTGTATCTGAGGCCACAGAGAATAATAAGAGAGGTTCTTGCCTTCAAAGAGGATTTCCTGGTGGCTCAGACAGTAAAGAATCTGCCTGCAGTCTGGGGAAGATGTCCTAGAGAAAGGAATGGCTACCCACTCCAGTATTCTTGCCTGGCAAATTCCATGGACAGAGGGGCCTGGTGGGCTATATAGTCCATGGGGTCACAAAGAGTTGGACCCAGCTGATCAACTAACTTTTTTTTTTTTTTTTTGCCTTCAAAGAGTTTGCAATCCATTGAGACGATTGGTCATGTAGTGAGTTAGTGGTCCAGCTCCAACTAGAGTCCAGGTCTTTCTCTGGATTCCTAAGGCAGTGCATGGCCCATACACTGTGGCCTCTGTCAGCATGGTCACATGGGGGTGTGTATGCTTACTTGGTAGAGCAAATTAGCATGGTAGACCCTTACAGGAAATGATCATGTGCTTGATAGCAATGGTGATTCTGGCTCAATGTACAGGTAGGTGTTTGGGTGTGACCTGGACTGGGTGCCAGACAAGATGAGTCATAAAAATGCCTAGGGAAGGATTCCATAGGCTGCTTGGATCAGCTGTCCATTTTGGGACCAATCATCCATGGCCATAGAGTCAATGAGAGTATGGAAATGCCTGCTGGAATCAAGTGGTTGGAGATGCAGGAGCAGTCTTCAAAAGGAAAGTGCTTTTCCCAGAAGAAGGAGGGAGAGCCAGGTAAAACAACAAGCCAACCTCCTCAATCATACAAGTTCATTCAAAATGACACTAACAATGTTTAAAGAGGAGAGAGGCTCTGCCTCACTGTGGATCAGCAATGGAATACTAGTCATGGCATTTCAGATGGAAAGTGACAGGGTAGGCATTGGCAAAGGCCCAGGGGGAAGCAAGCAAAAGGCAAAAGGCAAAGCCACACGTGGAAGGTAGTTAACTTTGTCTGCAAACTAAACTGGATAGAAGAAAGATGACAGTGAGTGGTAGGTGAGGTTTCAAAGTCAGTAAGGGGTTATATCCTGGAGAAACAGATGCCAGAATCTGGGTTTTAATTTGTAGCCATTGGGGATATGATTTGCCAGATAAAATGCAAAATGTTTAGTTAAATCTGAATTTCAGATAAATAGCAAATAATATTTGCATAAATAACTTATATTGTTGCTAAGTTGCTTAAGTTGTGTCCGACTCTTTGTGACTCCATGGATTATAGCCTGCCAGGTTACTCTATCCAGGAGATTCTCCAGGCAAGAATACTGGTGTGGGTTGCCATGTTCTCCTCCAGGGGATCTTCCCAACCCAGAGATGGAACCTTCATCTCTTGAGTCTCCTGCATGGGCAGGCTTATCCTAAACAGCATTAATTGTGTATCTGAAATTCAAATTTATCTGGCATCTAGCATTTTTATTTGCTAAATGTATCCTTCACAATTGGAGAGCCAATGAAGGGTTTTGAGCCAAGACATGCATGAAGCTGTGGATGGAGCCCAGACTCCAGCATCTCTTCTGTCTGGGGCCCAGAATCCAGGCCAGTGAAATTCGAGGTCCTTTACAATGAGTCAGGCTTTGCCAACTATCGGGTTTCCTTGGGTTTTCTGACTCTCCCGTTGTGGAGCAGGTGTTAAGTGCACTCTTTTTAATGTCTTAATGTTCTCGGCTCTGGAACATTCATCTTTTGTCACTGTGGTAATTCAATTGGAGCCCTAGAATTCAATTAGCCAGATGCCCCATTCCCTGGAGGATGACTCAGGAATCAAAATCCCGAGGCTTGCTGACATCACCCATGATTTATTCCCTCAGGGAGTATCTGGATAGAAACTCAGGCAAAGATGAAGAGAAAGGAATCACGCATTTGCAAACGTGTCGCCCGCTCTCCTACCCCTCACATCCTTCCTCCATAGCGGCACGGCCACAGCGCTGATCCATACGGCCTGGGCTCCCTGCACAGCTGTGAGGAAGGAACGCGTCAGCCTTCACAGCCAGGGCCTTGGGGGAGCTGTTATGAGCACACCCAGGAGCCGACTCACTCGGGCAATTTTCACTTATAGCAGCACCAAGTCAGCTGGGAAAACACATCCTCTTCAAGGAGTAATTCAGGTGCCCATCCCAGCTTCTCACTCCTCTCTTCTCACCCTTCACACCCTCCTCATGGCAGTACAATTAAAAAAAAAAAAAGAAAAAGAAAAAGATGACATTTGGGATCTTGCTCCAACAATCCTAGTAAGTGCCAGAAGCAGCCAGAAACTTCTCTGAAGCCTCCACTTTGACTGCAGCTCCAGTGACTCCTTCCTCAGACCTCCAGATGAAGGAGGACGGCTGAGGTCCCCTGGCCCCAAGTACCCTGGCCCCTTCTCCAGCTGTGCCTCTCACCTAGCCAGATGCCCCATTCCCTGGAGGATGACTCAGGAATCAAAATCCCGAGGCTTGCTGACATCACCCATGATTTATTCCCTCAGGGAGTATCTGGATAGAAACTCAGGCAAAGATGAAGAGAAAGGAATCACGCATTTGCAAACGTGTCGCCCGCTCTCCTACCCCTCACATCCTTCCTCCATAGCGGCACGGCCACAGCGCTGATCCATACGGCCTGGGCTCCCTGCACAGCTGTGAGGAAGGAGCGCGTCAGCCTTCACAGCCAGGGCCTTGGGGGAGCTGTTATGAGCACACCCAGGAGCCGACTCACTCGGGCAATTTTCACTTATAGCAGCACCAAGTCAGCTGGGAAAACACATCCTCTTCAAGGAGTAATTCAGGTGCCCATCCCAGCTTCTCACTCCTCTCTTCTCACCCTTCACACCCTCCTCATGGCAGTACAATTAAAAAAAAAAAAAGAAAAAGAAAAAGATGACATTTGGGATCTTGCTCCAACAATCCTAGTAAGTGCCAGAAGCAGCCAGAAACTTCTCTGAAGCCTCCACTTTGACTGCAGCTCCAGTGACTCCTTCCTCAGACCTCCAGATGAAGGAGGACGGCTGAGGTCCCCTGGCCCCAAGTACCCTGGCCCCTTCTCCAGCTGTGCCTCTCACCACATGCCACACCCATAGCATCCTGCCCACTGGGCTCCTGTGAACGCTCTTCTTTCAGCCTGGGGTCCACCACCTGCCCTCACCCACCTTCAGATCTCAGCTCACCCACTGGCTTCTCCAAAATGGGACCTTCTCTTCTACCCCCCGCCCACCCCCAGAAGGCTGTGCCCACTCGTTACCCTCATAACATTGCCCCCCTCCCCACCGCAACCTGTTTACATTCCTGCCCTAGCTGTGGGGCTGCTCAAAGTCAGCTCGTGACCTTCATCTCTCTTCTCCAGGTGCTCAGCACCAGTTTCAGACTGGTTTTAAAAATAATTCCAAGGGTCTTCCCTGTTGGCCCAGTGGCTAAGACTCTGAGCTCCCAATACAGATTCCATCCCTGATCAGGGAACTAGATCCCACAGGCTGCAACTAAGACCTGGTGAAGCCAAGTAAATAAATCAGTTCAGTTCAGTTCAGTTCAGTCTCTCAGTTGTGTCTGACTCTTTGCAACCCATGGACTGTAGCACACCAGGCCTCCCTGTTCATCACCAAATCATGGAGTTTACCCAAACTTATGTCCATCGAGTTAGTGATGCCATCCAGCCATCTCATCCTCTGTCATCCCCTTCTCCTCCTGCCTTCAATCTTTCCCAGCATCAGGGTTTTTTCAAATGAGTTGGCTCTCACATCGTGTGGCCAAAGTATTGGAGTTTCAGCTTCAGCATCAGTCCTTCCAATGAATATTCAGGACTGATTTTCTTTAGGATGGACTGGTTGGATCTCCTTGCAGTTAAAGGGACTCCCAAGCGTCTTCTCCAATACCACAGTTCAAAAGTATCAATTCTTTGGCACTCAGCTTTCTCTATAGTCAAACTCTCACATTCATATATGACTACTGGAAAAACTATCACTTTGACTAGACATACCTTTGTTGGCAAAGTAAAAAAAATCATTCCAGCATTGCAAAAGAGTATAAAGCAAAATTGGAGGAGGAAATGGCAACCCACTCCAGTATCCTTGACTGGAGAATCATATGGACAGATTTGCTGAGAGGGCTATGGTCCATGGGGTCGAAAAGAGTCTGACACAACTGGAGCAACTGAGCACTGAGCATAAAGCAAAATAAATAATGCTGTCTGCTGCTTCTCAGTCCTACTCCTCAGAGGCTTTTCTGGGTGTTTCCTGTGTGCAGGAGCATGGTATGTGGGCAAACCCCAGGCCACGTGATGCTCGATGTCCCAAGCTCTGCCTCTTGCTCTTTGTCGGTGTATCTCAGACAACTTTCTACGTCAGTACATGTGATCTGCTTCAGTTTCTATCGACAGAGTAACATACCATAAGGTAAGTGTAGAAAAATGCATTTGCGCAATCCTGTGTTCATGAATGTTTATTTTTCCCCCTTGATGTTTAAAAGGATGCAGTGTGGATACGCATGTGGTAGACGCATAAAGGTGCAGAAAGGAATATTCTCCTTTCTGCTCTTGTGCAAGGGTACTTATAAGTTAAATTCCTAGAAATGAAACTGCTAGGACATAGAAAAGGTATTCGGAATCCATCAGATGCTTTGCAAAAAGATGGCAACTTATTAAATTCCTATTACAGTGTTTTCCTTTTTCTAGAAACTCTTACCATCATGAGGCATAATCAACCTTTGTGATTTTTATCTATAGGAAAAATATAATTCACTGTTCTGGTTGGAACTTGTTTGTGAGTGTGCTCAGTTGTTAAGTTGGGTCTGACTCTTTGTGACCCTCTGACTGAAGCCCCTCAGGCTCAGACTCTGTCCACGGGATTTCTTAGACAAGAATATTGGAGTGGGTTGCCATTTCCTTCTCCAGGAACTAATTTAATTATGACTTAAGTAGCATTCTTTTGGTAGTTTGATTATTTATATTTCTTTTTTTAATGAACTGGCGAGTTACAATGTCCTTTGACCACTTTCATATTTGTTTATTTTTCACTCTGACACTGAATTGTAAATGTCTTTTATATTTTGAGGAAATCAGTCTGTTTTCATATATATTATAAAATGTCTTCAGTTGGCAGTTTATTTCTTCTTTCTTCCTTTTTTTGAGATCTCGTAAGTTATTATCTTTTATTCCTTTCTTGTTTATCTTTGCCACACAAATTTTTAAATGTAATAGTGAAATCTGTTCATCTTTTCTGGCTTCTGAGAATATATACTCACTAAAAAGAAGTGAATAAGGGACTTTCCTGGCTGTCCAGTAGTTGAGATTCCTCGCTTCCAATGCAGGGGACACAGGTTCAATCACTAGTCCAGGAACTAAGATCTCACACGCTGCTCAGTGTGGCCAAAAAAAAAAAAAAAAGTGAATACATGAAAGAAAAAGCAAACACCTGCAGCACTCATTGCTTGTACCCTCCACGTATAGTGAGGGTCCTGAGCATGAAGAAGCCAGCCTAGGCCTCAGGGCCAGTCTGGTTAGAGGCCGGAGAGTCTGGGGAGAGGTGGCCCAGTGCCCAGGCCTCAGTCCGCGGGGACTGTGACATCACAGGGCAGACACCTGGTGTACTTCCACCAACACCTCCTTCTGGCATTGCTTACAGCCCCCGAGGCTCAGGGCTGGGAATGGGGGAGGGCACTTCTCTCTGCCTACAAGTCAAGATGGGGGTGTCGTGGCCGGGGCAGCACACGGTGGGTCTGGCAACCTCCAGGGCTGCTGCCCACCCAGCTCTCTTGTGTCCCAGGCCTGGGATCTTCCCTGCCGACCTCCCTCCTGCACAGGTAGCCTCTAGCCCCTTGTCTTTACATCCCTATGGGGGCTTTTCAGTGTCCTGACCCTAGATTTGCACCTGGAGCCCCAGCCCCTGCCAGGACCATCCTGCTCTTACTTGCCAGCCCCTAGCCTGCCTCCCCCTACCCCAAGGTGTCAGGTCCATACCAAGACCCCAGGGAGACTCCCCCCACGTTTTCCTGGTGAGTGTATATTCTTCATACAATGAAACTACCACTGACTGGCTGTCTGCCATGTGCTAGACTCTGCTTGATGCTATACACCTCAATTCAGCTCAGTCATGTCTGACTCTTTGTGACTCCATGGATTGCAGCACACCAGGCCTCCCTGTGCATCACCATCTCCTGGAGTCCACTCAAACTCATCTCCATCGAGTCCGTGACGCCATCCAACCATCTCATCCTCTGTCATCCCCTTCTCCTCCTGCCCTCAATCTTTCCCAGCATCAGGGTCTTTTCAAATGAGTCAGTTCTTTACAACAGGTGGCCAAAGGATTGGAGTTTCAGCTTCAGCATCAGTCCTTCCAATGAATATTCAGGACTGATTTCCTCTAGGATGGACTGGTTGGATATCTTTGCAGTTCAAGGGACTCCCAAGAGTCTTCTCCAACACCACAGTTCAAAAGCATCAATTCTTCAGTGCTCAGCTTTCTTTATAGTCAAACTCTCACATCCATACATGTCTGCTGGAAAAACCATAGCCTTGACTATACAGACTTTTGTTGGCAAAGTAATGTCTCTGCTTTTGAATATGCTATCTAGGTTGGTCATAACTTTCCTTCCAAGGAGTAAGCATCTTTTAATTTCATGGCTGCAGTCACCATCTGCAGTGAGTTTGGAGCCCCCAAAACTAAAGTCAGCCACTGTTTCCACTGTTTCCCCATCTATTTGCCATACCGAATGCCATGATCTTAGTTTTCTGAATGTTGATCTTTAAGCCAGCTCTTTCTCTTTCCTTTCACTTTCATCAAGAGGCTCTTTAGTTCTTCTTCACTTTCTGCTGTAAGGGTAGTATCATCTGCATATCTGAGGTTATTGATATTTCTCCCAGTAATCTTGGTTCCAGCTTGTGCTTCATCCAGCTCAGTGTTTCTCATGATGTACTCTGCATATAAGTTAAATAAGCAGGGTGACAATATACAGCTTTGACGTACTCTGGAACCAATCTGTTGTTCCAATCTGTTATTCCAATCTGTTGGTCCTCCTTTACAGTCATCAACAGAGTTCTCGGAGCATTGTGTCCTCATTTCACTAATTAGGAAGCTGAGGGTCAGGCAGATGAAGTCAGCCTAAGATCTCATATCCTTCAAGGGGCAGGTCCCAACCCTGACCCACTCTGTCTCTGCACCTGGGTCCCTGAGGCTCCTTCTGGCATCAAGCTCCACTTGTAGAACGAACTTCCCTCCAGGGCCTGCTGTGGGCCCGCCCCCAGGGAGACCCATCAGTCCAACCATTCTGGCCCACCCCTGAGCCACCACTGCCTTCTGGAGGGAGGTGGAGGTTGGAGGGTTACTTCACCTCTGTTCCTACAGCTTTTGCAAATGTTGTAAACAACAAGAGGGAAAAAGCATCCAGTTCTCTCCCAATGGCTTGGCTCCTCCAAAGTGAGAAATGCCAGACCTTTTGTAACCCCTGAAAGATAAAGCGCTGGGCCACCAGCCCCTCAGAGGCCCTTCCAGCCGGATCACACTGCTAGGAAACCAGCTCTTCACCTACCAGCCACTCCCCAGACACTCATCCTCCAGAAGGAACAAATATGGGGAGATTTCCCAGGAAAGAGCTGCTGTAGCATCTCAGATGGGCCTCCCTCCTGAGGCCTGCCAGACTCAAGGCCTTCTGGAGGTGTAAAACTGAGATAATGAGCTCCTTTCTCACCTTTTATCTTAAAAAAGTGTTTCGTCATGGAATGAAGCAACGTGTGAATACATTATTATGAAAGAAAGTGAAAGTGTAAGTCTCTTGGTCGACCCTTTGCAACCCCGAGGACTGTAGCCCGCCAGGCTCCTCTGTCCATGGGATTCTCCAGGCAATAATACTGGAGAGGGTTGCCATTCCCTTCTTCAGGGGATCTTCCTGACCTAGAGATCAAACCCACATCTCCTGCATTGCAGGCAGATTCTTTACCATCTGAGACTCCAAAGAAGTACTACATTATTATAATCAACTCAAAAATCAATAGAAACTTAAAGCTTCCCAGAAGATATTACTGATACTAGGGTATGTATCATACATCTATAACTAATTCTTATTTATAACTTACTAATTTCAAATTATAATTATAAACAGTGTGGTTGTATGTGTCATATATATCATACACATATTTTTAAACATAAATGCAATAGTATATAAAATACTATTATTCTGTGACTTTTTAAATTTTAATTTTTACATGTTAAACTTGAATTGGAAAAAATTCCACATGAGAATATGCAGTTCTTCATTTTCTCTAATGTTGTTCTGGGATATTTTACAATATTATTAACCATCATTTTGGCTTCCTAGGTGAGTCAGCGGTAAAGCATCCTTCTGCCCATGCAGAAGATGCAGGAGACCTTGGGTTTGATCCCTGGGTTGGGAAGATCCTCTGGAGGAGGAAATAACAACCCACTCCAGTATTCTTGCCTGGAAAACCCCATGGACAGAGGAGCCTGACAGGCTACAGTCCATGCGGTCACAAAGAGTTGGATATGAGTTAGCCACTAAGCACACACGTGACCATCATTTTAAAAAAAAAGCTTAGTGGTTCTCAGACTGTGGTGCTTAAATCTCTAGGGAAATCTGAAAAGCTGCAGGAAGCCTTTGAAATCAAGATTATTGTCACACCAAGACTAAGATGTTCTACTGGTTTCTCTGTGCTGACAGTTGCCCTGAGGATGCAAAAGCACCTCTGGGTAATGTGCTGGTGCCTTAGCACAAATCAGAGCAGCCAGAGACCCCCAACTGTTCTGGTGGCTCTTGTTCACCACCCTGGACGCACAGGGAAAAAAGAAGCCATGTTTAAAGACAGGCCTTTTAGCATTCTGTGGGAGGAATTGGGAAATAACAGTAAGGCAGTTTTAGACCTACTGCAACACGGCGGTCACCTGAAGCAAAGTGTGTGTCACGGAGTTGCAAGCTGAGTTAGCGGCCTTATCCACGGAAGATCATTTTTACTTGAAAAGAACAACTGACAGGCAGGGGATGATTATCCTGACTTGGATGTTTGGCAAACCTTTCCACAAAAATGAACAAAGTGAGCCTGTCACCTCAAGGGAAGCAACTGACAGTATTTGTTTCCAGTGAGAAGATTCAAGTTTTCAAGTAAAACTGTGAAATTAGAATTTGAAAAATTTGTATCTGCCACCTTAAGCTTGATAGCCTGTCAGTACTTAAACACTGATGAGCTGTGGTTAAAGATTAATGTGAGTTTTAAAAATATTATATGTTGAAATATGTCAACATTAGGAAAGAGCTGTGTAACCTAATGAACCAATATTTTCCAAACAACAAATGCATTGTCACAAAATCATGCATGGATAAAAGATCTGTTCAAAGTACAAGACAGAACAATGGATTTTCATGTAACAGAATATAAAAAGGGTATTGATATGGATTCAGATTCCGCATGGCAACTATCTGCAAGAATCCGCCGCCTGTTCGCACTGGCTGTCTACTGTACGTACGGTGACGTGTGTGCTTCCGTGCTACTCTTAGCTCATCCCACCCTCTCCTGCCCGCACTGTGTCCAAAAGTCTGTTCACTGTGTCTGTGTCTCCACTGCTGCGCTGAGTATAGGTTCATCAGTACCATCTTTCTAGATTCCACATACATGTGTTAATGCAAATATTAGTTTTTCTTTTTCTGACTTACCTCACTTTGTGCAATAGGCTCTAGGTTCATCCACCTCATTAGAATTGACTCAAATACATTCTTTTTTTTTATGGCTGCGTAATATCCCATTGTATATATGTAAGGAACACAAACCCGGTGCTCTGTGACATCCTAGAGGGATGGGATGGGGTGGAGATGGGAGGGAGGTTCCAGAAGGAGGGGACAATTGTATACCTATGGCTCTCTGGTAGCTCAGCTGATAAAGAATCTGCTTGCAATGCGGGATACCTGGGTTTGATCCCTGGGCTGGGAAGATCCTCTGGAGAAGGGAACAGTTACCCCTAAGTATTCTGGTCTGGAGAATCCCACAGATGAAGGAGCCTGACAGGTTACAGACTATGGGATCGCAAAGAGTCGGACACAACTGAGTGGCTTTCAGATGGCTGAGTCATGATGATGTATGGCAGAAACCAACACAACATTGTAAAGCAATTATCCTTCAATTAAAAATAAATAAAATTTTAAAAATGTAATGGAATATACATGAACTGTTTTTCCTAAGAGAAAACGAGCCAAATTACAGACTCAAATAACCAAAGAAAAAAGTTAAAGAAAGAAAATATACCAGATATAGCAAATATACCAATCTGGAGAAGGGAACAGTTACCCCTAAGTATTCTGGTCTGGAGAATCCCACAGATGAAGGAGCCTGACAGGTTACAGACTATGGGATCGCAAAGAGTCGGACACAACTGAGTGGCTTTCAGATGGCTGAGTCATGATGATGTATGGCAGAAACCAACACAACATTGTAAAGCAATTATCCTTCAATTAAAAATAAATAAAATTTTAAAAATGTAATGGAATATACATGAACTGTTTTTCCTAAGAGAAAACGAGCCAAATTACAGACTCAAATAACCAAAGAAAAAAGTTAAAGAAAGAAAATATACCAGATATAGCAAATATACCAAAATGATACTTCTGGTAGTTAGTTTATAGAGTTTCGATTCTTTTCAGTGTTTTATATATATGTATATATTATCTGTTAAAATGTTTTCTTAACAGAGAATGTGTTACTTATATAATCAGAATGTTTTTGCACGAGCAGTGATATAATGCCAGAAAAACAGAAAATACACGCAAGCACAAAAGAAAAAAATGCAAAGTAAAATTATCTGTAATCCTACCTCTCAGAGGCAATTATATATATAAAAAAGAACCTACCACTTGTTGAGACTTTAATGTTGAAGAATATCCACAATTATCTGGAAAAAATGATAAACATATTCCTCTTTTTTAACTATGTATCCAGCTATTCTTTAAATAGTTCAACCAAGCCCATATATTATGATGGATGGGATGCAAAATGGCATAAGAATCAAGCTGTGAATATAAAACAGTGACATCTTCCCACTAAATATTTTTGTCTGAAGTGTGCAATTATTTTCCACAAAAACATTTATAGTAATTGGTAACTATTATTTAAAATTTATTAATAGATACTACTAACAGAGTTTTAATAGAGTTTTAATTAGATAAAACTTTACCAGTTTTAATTTCCAATAGAGTTAATATGGATAGATAAACATGGAAATGTTCATCGCTCAGTCATGTCCGACTCATTGCGACCCCATGGACTATAGCTTCTGTCCATGGAATTCTCGAGGCCAGAATACTGGAGAGGGTAAGCCATTCCCTTTGCTAGGGTATCTTCTGGATCCAGAAATCGAACTAGGGTCTCCCTAATTGTGAGCAGATTCTTTACATCTGAACCACCAGAGAATCCCATGGATATATATGATTACATAATTTAAAGCTCTGTGGGTTTGTTGATGATTTTTAAGAGCATAAAGATGTCTTGAGACTAAAAATGGAAGATTGTTGCTGTATATAACAAGCTGTTAGACCTGGAGGCTAGTTGTTTCACTTAACCTTCTTTTGGCCAGAACAGGCAGCTCAAGGTCATTCAAGCACTTAAGATCTGTCTGTCTCTGTATCTGGCAGATTCTCCTCAACACCCAGCACACATATACTCCTGACTTCCTCTGTCCTGAAAAACCAGATAAACACGTTTGACTAAGTGTAAATCTGAGTTCCCAAAGTGGCCCAGACTCCCTGGAGCGTGGCGGCTCTGAGAGGGCCCGGGGGCCCTCCTGAATGAGGCCTCAGTCTGGTGTCACTGTGCTCATTCCAGCAGGCAGAGGGGAATTTCATGGAAGAAACGTGGCCCACGGGAGATTCAGAATTTACATTCGTGCAGATCTGTCCGGACCCACTCGGGAGGAGAGCAGTGGAGCTTCAGAGCTAATCCTGGTAGATTCCTGTGAGGAGCCTGGAAGGGACGCCAGCCTCTTTGTGCGGGCTCAGAGGAGCTGCTGCTCCAGCTGCAGAGGCCTGAGCTGGAATTCAGGCATACTGGCACACAGACGGACAGAGAAACATGCACAAATCCAGGCTTTTTTTTCCCCTCTCTCTCTCACGTATACACACGCACCCACAGGACTTAGCCACATAAAAATACACATGCACGTTTTAATTTCACCCTCCACCCCTACCATCAGGTTTAACTACACACATGTGGACAGACCCTCATGTGCTCAGAGTTACAGTTGTAAGCTCAACACAGACATGCCACTATTCTAAACACCTGCCATTCCCAGCTTGATCCTGGGGAACGAGCCAGGAATGACAGGAGCAAACAGGGCTGGGGCCACTCCCTGCCCAAAACAGTGGGCACACTGTCCAGGAAGCTGAGAGTCTGTAAGCTGCGGTCTCGCTATTCCTCGTGGGATCGACCTATGGAAGCAACCGCATCTTTTTCTCCTGAAGAGCCAAGTGCAGTAAGATCTGTTTTCACAGGAGCTGTAACTCGCCCATCCCACTGCACTGAGTCCTGGGTGGGAAGTGCAGGGGCAGCCCGTGCCCCGGAAAGCACAGGCTTTAAGGGCAGGTGCGGGTGAGGAATGACGAGAGAGCTGGAGGAAGATGCAGAAACTGTGAGGTGGGGAGAAGGGGTCACACAGGATGGACCAGAAGGCAGGTCTCCTCAGCCTGGTGCCCAGCACTGCCGAGGATACAGACCACTCTCACTGTGTCTGCTGGCATCCTCATGACCCCTGACCTCATGATTCAAGAGTGATACACCCGGAACTCGACACACGGGTTCTGGGAGACAGCGAGAGGCTGAAAGGCTGCTTCAGGAAGTTCAAATAAAAGAGGGAAGCTGCTAGATTAATAAGGTTGTCCTGTCTTGTGAAAGGGCTACATGGAGATTCAAGTCCTTGACATTAAAAGGAAAATTACCATGTACTTCTGTGCAGACTCATGTGTAGCAACAGGAATGATCTGGGCTTCAAATAACGAAAGCCCCAAGGTGGACACCTCTGTGGTCTCACGTGGCAAACAGAGGTAAGGTTTACAAGGATCCAGGCTCACTTTGTCTCTCTGCTCTGCTGTCCTTTGCCCTCAGATGAGCTCCTCGTGGTAAAGCTGTGATAGACCAATTGTCACATTTTCATGACAATGTCCAGGGAGTTTTTCTTTCCACGTGCTTTGTTTTTTCCTTTTAATCCTGGAGGAGCCTTCCCTGGAAGCCCCCGGCAGACTTTCTTTCTATGTATTTTACATATTATTTATTTATTTGGCTGTATTGGGTTGCTGGAGGCAGGATTTTCTTTGCATCTTTTGTTGTGGCCTGGGGTTCAGTAGTTGTGGCACATGGGCTTAGTTGCCCCGGGGCATGTGGGATCCTGTCCAACCAGGGATCAAACCCGTGTCCCCTGCATTGACTGGTGGATTCTTAACCACTGGACCACCAAGGAAGTCCCCCTTTCCTCTTTTATTGGTAGAACTCCTAGAAGACCTACACTGAACAGTGACTAGGCAGGAGAATGACATCATTACCATGGTCCTGATGCCCCAGTGCTTGGGGCTAACCGTTTACCAGGGTGGCTACCAGCAGAACTAGATGGAGGAAGGAGAGGCTGGAAGCTTCCAAAAGGGGTTCCCACACCACCTTGCACACCTCCTTCCTCCCAGAAACACCCCGAGGTTGATAGAGCGGGAAGTTGTGATTACAGGTCATTTCCTTGGAATCTCACAAAAGCCATAATAACATCATCATCTGAACAATGGGCATCACAGAAGAGTAAAGAGATGGATCCACAGTCCCCAAGCCCAGGGCTTTCTGCCTCCCTATGTGGCAGCTGCAGGCTCCACACCCTGCCCCATCCTGCCCTTGAGAGGAGACAGGGCAGGAGGCTAGGGCAGGGGGTGGGTTGCAGTGATGGGCCTGGCTGGGTCCGGGCCCCACCAGTACTCAGATGAAAGCCCTCTGCTCTCAGCCTCGGTGACCTCATTCACACAGGGAGGGGTCAAACTCTGAGACCTGGAAGATTCCTTCCAGCTCAAACATCCTTTGATTTAATACCTTCTAAAAGAGATCTGGGGCCCTCCAAAAACAAAAACAAGAAAGAACCCAGTGCATCTGTGGCTTGTCAGCGTGGAGGCCCCACGACAGGCCTCCAAGGGCTTCAGTTCCACCTATTTTGGGCTCATGATTTCATCCTGAGGCCCGTGCCAGGCCCTGTGGTTTCTCATCTTTCCATCCCGGTCTGGATGACAAAATGACTAAAAATACCGAGCTCCCACAGGCCCGCCACCCGGCCGACGCCCTCCCTTGAGTCAGTCGTGTTCGGTGCGAGGTGTGCCTTGGCGGTAGGGGCCCAGGACCGGCCCCACGTGGCAGTTTTGATGCCCAGCAACCCCACTCCAGTCCCTCCGTGTGGCAGGTGTGGGGCGGGGGCTCTGCTGTACTGCTTCCCGCTCTGTAGCTGGGTGAACTTGGCCTGTCAGGAGCTCCTGGACCTACCTTCCGCATCTGGAAGATGGGGATAATGTTTCCAATGTATAACACTGTTGTGAGAATTAAAGAGAGGCTGGGGGGAGAGCCCAACCCAGACCGAGGGTTGTGCATGACCTGTGCATGATCTGTGCATGACCCTACTTGCCCTGGCTGTCCTCTCTGCTAGGTCCCGCTTGGAGGGTTCAGACTCCTATATCTGGCTCTCCCTCCAAATCTGATGTGAGCGAGGTGGGCTGTGGACAGGAAGCCCCTCCCGCTTAGCTGCTCCCTGAGCTGGTCTCAGATAAACTATGTGAGGAGGAAGGTGCCAAGGGCAGGCGGCCGATCACTCTGCTGGGGTTTGTGCACACAATCTCCCGTGCCAGAGCCCAGACACCTCCACCTCCCTGCTCTCTGCTGAGGGTTCTGGAAGGCCTGCTGCAAGGGGGAATTAAAGATGAAATAAAAGGCAGTAGGATGCCTGAGCACAGGTGAGACTCAGAGCAGGAGAGTTTGGAAATATTTTCTCAGGCTCCACAAGGAGCCCTGTGGCCTGGGGCTCTTCCCCTCTCAGACTCTTCAGTTTTGTCTTCTGGACAAAGAGAAAGATTAAAACACCTGCCTTAAACACCCCTAATGCTTCCCTGCTGGCTCAGATGGTAAAGAATCTGCCTGCAATGCAGGAGACCCGGATTTGATCCTTGGGTTTGGAAGATCCCCTGGAGAAGAGTATGACAACCCAGCCCAGTATTCTTTCCTGGAGAATTCCATGGTTAGAGGAGCCTGGTGGGCTACAGTCCATGGGGTCACAAAACATCCCTAGAGGAGGTGAGGATCAGAAGGGGTGAGTCTAGATTGAGAGCATACTAGGGACACATACACATTTGTTTTGTCACTTACAGCCTGAAGACAGCCTTAAAAAGACTTACACACACACACACACGAAGGGTTTGAGATCAAATTTAGTCAATATTTTGTCTCTGACACTAATCCAACAAATATTCAGAGCACCCAAAGGATGTCAGGCCAGGACAGATGGGACCTGGGGCTGAACAGGTGTGTGTGACCACTGCCCATAAAGGAGGCCGGGCTGGAAACTCGCCACTGCTCGCCACTGAGCTCTGCTCGCCACTGAGCTCTGCTCATGGTCCTTGCGGGTGGGGCTTGAGAGGTTTCTGGGTTCTCAATGGTCCCAGGCCTCTGCGCTGCAGGCTGCCTCCAAGAATGTAATTTAGCCTCTCAGGCTCCAAAAGAAGACTCCAGTCCACTGCCCGTGCTCCTCCATGCTGCCCAGGGCTCTCCATGTGGCCGTCACTCACCAGGGCAAAAACGCTCAGCACCCCTCTCTCCCTAGAGCTTTCAGTTTTATGCCCTGGATCTGCTAAGGGGTCTCTGGAGCCGCAGTCCCCAACCTTTCTGGCACCAGGACCGATTCCGTGGAAGACGATTTTTCCGTGAGGTGAGGATGGTTTGGGGATGATTCGAGCACATTACATTCGCTGTGCACTTTATTTCTATTACTGTCATGTCAACTCCACCTCAGATCATCAGGCACTAGATCCCGGAGGTTGGAGACCCCTGCTTCTAGATGGTTGGTTGTGAAAACAAAACAGGACTCCGGGCCCCTCCCCTGAACAGCCATGCACAGTCTCGTTCCCCCAAGGATCTGGTGTGGCCTCTGTGTCTCAGACACACACATGCACACTCACTGTTTCATTTTCCAGCCTGGACACTGTCTCCTGACTCACCACCCCCTGCTCCGCCTGGACATGGGAGCCCTCCCCACACTCGCTCTTCCCCATTGACCCGTGGTGCAGTTTTGCATAGATCAAGCCACTCTTAATATTATTAGACCACAGAGACACTTTCTATAACTAAAAAAATATGTGGTGAGCTATGACTCTTTTTCCTTCTTTACAGACAGCAGTTATGCTTGAAGTTAATCACTGTCTTGTTTCATAGCCTGATTTTCTGTGTGTTTATTGCCAATTCCACTCCAGGCGTTTTGCCAGTTGCTGAAGGCCCTCCTGAGACATTTAGGTGTGTCTGGAGCTCTCTTGGATTCATCTTTATGGAGAAGCCTGTCTCCCCAGCACTTCCTCACCACTGAGACCAGGACTCGCCACCCTGTGTCTGGAGCTCAGCTGTTGCCTGACCTCTGTCTTGGCCTCTTTGGGAAACTCCCCTGGCTGCTCTTCTGTGGAGTGACCTGCTTCCTGGGTCTGGTGGCCTCTTCCTTCTTGGGTTAATCCTCCTTTTAAGAGGGACCCTGTTCTCTAGAGGTTTCTGAGAAGGGAGTTCTCTGGGTATTTTTGAATTCTTGTGTGTCTGGAAACGTCTGCGTTTTAACTTTTCATCTGACAAAGAGTTTCACTGTTTACAGAATTCTAGATCATATCACCACCCACCACCTCTTGAGTTTTGAAGGGTCTTCTAGCTTCCAGTGTCTCTGTAAGAACCCAAACTTGTGCCTCCTTTTGTGAAGCTGGCTTGCTTCCCCTCCCGGAAGCTGGCAGAAACTTCTCTCAGCCACAGTGTCCTGAAACGTGGCAGTGTCCTGAAATGTCATGGTGATAAGAGTGGTGAGATCTGAACAAACAGGTGAGAGCAGCCGCTCACCAGGGCTCCTCTCTCCAGAGAAGACATTTCCGGTCCCTCCTCACCCTACCCCCACCCCCAGGGCAAAGACTCAGCTCTCTGCTTCAGGTAGGGGTTGTGGGGACAAGGCCTTGACATTCAGAATTTGCACATTTACTTAATCTCGAAGTTTTTGATGAGACCTTGGAGCCTCCAGTCCGAAGGGTCACTCTCTGCCCATTCCCAGGGTGTATATCTCCTATCTCCCCTGCAATGGGAGAGGGAAAGTGTCCATCAGTGAGGCGCGGAGGGGACCTCAGGACCCACCTCCTTCTTTGGCTACTTTAGGTTATCCTGCTCATTTCTGCCACTCCTTTACCCTGAGTTCCAAAGGGTCAGATACGTCTGGTTCCTTGAGAGTTGTCTCTCCACTGGTTGGTTCTGTTTTCTTCGCTGTGGGTTTGAGATTTCACTTTGGGGATCTGGGAAGTTCCACTCTTCCACTTGCTTTCTAGCTTCTCAAACATTGTTGTGGCCTGCTCCCCTGGCACGAGTGCGTGCGTGTGTGTGTGTGTGTGTGTGTGTGCACACATACGTGACTCTCTTTACTGCAGCTCTGGCGGGGTTTGGGAGGGATGAGACTAGATGTTCAATCTGCCATCTTTCCCAGGTAGTCTGGCTTCAACAATATGAGCAAAGTCTAGAAGCCTCAGGGTGTGGAGTTCACGCCACTAACCACACAGGGGTTTTTCCACCCCAGAGATAGTGGGATCCTTTTGAGGTCAGGGAAGCAGTTTGAAGAGAATCTGAGAAGGAAGGAAGTGCATAGCCATTGTAGGTCCTTGAGAAAATCCTGGCGGGGTGCGAGTAGGAGTGGCAGAGACCCCAGGCAGACTGGGGAGAGCCTGCTGGTGAGCCCACACTAGAAAACCTAGCAGAGCCAGCCCCACCTCAGGCTGAGGCCAGAGGGACAGAGGCCGGCCTGGAGTTGGACAAGTGGGATGTAAGCTCCCCCGGGAGGTCGGTAACCCTCAGAGAGAGGGGACATGAACTCCAGAATCAGAGTCATGAAGCTGTCAGGGCTGGAAAGCCTTTAAGAATTACCTTCTTCAGTGTCCCCATTTTAGGAAAGGGGATTCTGGGGTGCGGGGAGGAAAAGGGGCTTGTCCCAGGCCATCTGGTCAGGGCAAGACAGTGTTCCTTCTGCAATGCCTTTAAAGACAGTTAAAAAAAAATTTTTTTTTAATATATGGACCATTTTAAAAGTCTTATTGAATTTGTTACAACATTGCTTGTTTCATGTTTTTTGGGTTTTTTGGCTGCGAGGCACATAGGATCTTAGCTCCCTGACCAGGGATGGAACCCATGCCTCCTGCACTGGAAGGCAAAGTCTTAACCACTGGACCACTAGGGAAGTCCTCAGGACAGCTGATGGAGAGTCTTAACTGTTTATTCACCCAGAAGTCCTGTCCTTGACCAACTGTTCCCCTCCTATTCTGATCTGCTCAGCTAGAGCTTCCTTGAAGCCTTTTGAATGAAGCTTATCTTTGCCACCAACTGTCTTGAGCTTATCTCAGGATGATCATGTGACCGAACAAGGGGCTATTTGAAGTGGACATTAAGGTTGAAGGAGGAGTTCACCACTTGGAAGAGAAAGGACATTCTCAGCAGAGATTGTACCAAGATGCCCAGATGTGGGTGCAGAGATGTAAGAGGTTTGCAGAATAACAAAATAAATATAGGCAGAACCAAGCCACAGGGGCGGCCCCTGAGGAGGCGGCCAGGGCCCTCTGTGCCTGGTGGCAGCCAGCAGACTCGGGCCTCAGACCTCAATCCTCTGGGCCACCAGCTGTGGCACCCACTGGCTGGTATTTGTGGAACAGGCTCCACGACGTTGCTGGGGAAACAAGGCATCCTGTCACCACCGTTCACCACCGCTGGGCTGCCAACACCCACCACGCCCAGCTCGGAGGCTTTACTTGGCCCCTTTCTGCCAGAGTCACATGTACATGAGCTTTTATGTCGTGGGTTTGCTCACTGGGGTGGGGGTGCTGCCTGGAGTGAGGGCATACCTTTGGTGTCTGAGCGCCACCCACCCATGGCTCTTGGCACTGAGTTCTGGGCAGCTAGTTCCAGGGACTTCCCTGGTGGCTCAGATGGTAAAGAATCCGCCTGCCAATGCAGGAGATGTGGGTTTGATCCCTGGGCCGGGCAGATCCTCTGAAAGACGGCATGTCAACCCACCCCAGTATTCTTGCCTGGAGAATCCCATGGACAGGGGAGCATGGCGGGCTATAGTCCTTGGAGTCGCAGAGAGTCGGACACGACTGAATGATTAACACATGCACACAATTTCAGGGAAGATTTGGGTCATTGACTGTCAACACCCATATGCTGGGGCTCCCGAGCACCCCTTACTGCTTCCTGTTTTGACTGATGCCCTTTCTCACCAGGATACAGACACAGACAACCTGCCTGCATGAGAAGGCAGTGGGAAGGGTAGCTAGCAGATGATGCCCAGAGCTGGAAAGCTAAGTGCCCTCTGCAACCTCCCCATCCCACTTGGTTCAGCTCACTGGTCTCTCTGGAGCAGCCTCATCTCTGCCCAGCAGTCAAGGCCAGGGCAGCAAGAAGGGCCAGAACTGGGAGTCTGGAGACAAGGGTCTGTGTGGCCTTGGGTAGATGGAGGGACTCCTGAGTGCCGTCCACCACCTGCCACCCCTGGGCTCCAGGAGCAGGCGAGAATCAGAGAGGAGGGCAGGAAACCTCCTCCAGAGACACTCTGGGATCCTGGAGTGGGACAGGGAAAGTAGTTCTAGGGAGAGTTTGCTGACATTTCTAGAAATTCTCAAGTTTAGACAGACTCAGACTGGAAAGGTGGGCCTGCCCTGCTGCTGGGGAGGATGGTGGCTGCAGAGTGGGAAGGAGAGACACAAACCCTGCTTCTTGATGATTGTTGTCCCTGCGAGGGCCCCGCTCCTCAGTGGCCTCCCGTCTGTTCAGGAGAGGGCCTTGTGTGTTGCCTGTGCCGGGCGCAATCATGATGTGTGTGTTCCTAAAGCAAATTCCTCCCACCTGCCATGTGGGGGTTGGGGGGTGGGGGTGGGGCATGCACTGTTAGTTATTCCTAGGCCCTCCCCCACCCCACAATGTGTAAAATCCACACTGAGTCAGGCTGAGACGTCCCCTGGCCCAGCTGCACAGCCCACCCTGAGGCCCCACTGCCTCTGAGCCTGCCGCCTGGGGCCTGGGGCCTTGAGGCCAGCCTCCCTGGACACTCCCTCTTGAAGGTGATGGTCTTCCAGCAGGTTCAGAACCCCACAGTCCTTTGACCCCCCACTGGCTCTCCAACCCTCCCTGGCCTCCAGGGTCCCTCGTCTCTTCAACCTCTTCCAGACTTAGGGTCCCCAGGAAACCAAGGACAAGGAGGAGAGGACTTGGAGGCCTGTAACAGAGGCTTCCAGAGCTTGGGACCTAGGAGGCTGGCTTTTCTGTTGGGGAGGGGCATGGGGGTCATGCAGGGGGAAAAATCCTTATTTTAAGCCCCCAAAACTTTTTCTGAGATGCTACCCCAAAGGTCACGGGATTTAGAGACCAGCTCTCTTGCCTCTTCCACTTTCTGGCTCTTTTCTAAAAGTTTTAAATGTAGCTCTTGTCTCACAGAATCATCAAATACCACCATGCAGCCGCCATGGAGCAAAACGCTCATCCCTTGCACTGGTTAGTTTATTCATCAAATATGTACTGATGTCCGTCGATACAGGGCAGGGAGAACACAGAAGAGGAGAGGCAGAGCCTGCCCTTGGGGAGCTTCTGGTCTAGACAGGACACAGGTAAGTCATAGGGGAGTTTGGTGAGTTGGGGAGTAGCATGTCCATGTGTGTGCAGGTGTGTATGCAGATGTGTGTACAAGTGTATGCAGGTATGTATGCAGGTGTGTGTACACATGTGCAGGTATGTGCAGGTGTGTGTGTACAGGTGTGTGTGCACATGTGCAGGTGTGTGCAGGTGTGTGTGCACAGAGAGAAGGCGGACGCCTGTTACATGAGGGGGGTCCCAGGAGGACGTTGTGGTGCTCTCTGCCCTGGCCCTCAGGGACAACCTCTGGGGCTTGGCGGCTGCCCTGTTCCTCTTCAGTGGGAAGGAGAGGTGGGTGGGGGCTGAGGGATGGGAGGAGATGGGAGAAAACTGGCCTAGGAGTACGTGCCTGCAGCAGGATGGAAGTGGCTCGTTGTCCTGTTGATAAGCGGTGTTCAGGATGTAAACTTGGTCCTCAGGCTTCTCTCCACAGCTCCGCTTCGAGGCTGGAGGGGCCTGGAGGGTAAAGGGGCGTGGGGAGGGAAGATGTTCCTTGGAGGAGACACAGCCCCCAGAAGGAGGCTGGTCTGCACCCACCAGGGTGCCTTCACCTGCCTGGCTGGGGGCTGGGCTCGCCTGTGAAGGAGGCTCCTCACCTCCAGGATGAGCCCCCTATGCTCCGCCTTTCCTGTGCTAATGAATCCCGGATCCTTTAACCTTCCTCTCCAGCTTCTGTCTCTGAGCAGGTAAATCATTTTAACACGCATCTCTGCTCCTCGGTTTGCCTGCTCTGTCCAATAACTCAAACCTCAAAGAGCTGGCTTTGGTAAATAGCAGCCAAAGCAGGGAGGATTTGAACAACATTTTCAAATATCTGAGCCACATGTGTCATAGCATTTCCCACTGGGAAGGGGCCCCTCCTTCCTCTGCTTCCCGCCCCATCCTAGCCATTATGGGAGGAGATGGGAGAAAACTGGCCTAGGAGTACGTGCCTGCAGCAGGATGGAAGTGGCTCGTTGTCCTGTTGATAAGCGGTGTTCAGGATGTAAACTTGGTCCTCAGGCTTCTCTCCACAGCTCCGCTTCGAGGCTGGAGGGGCCTGGAGGGTAAAGGGGCGTGGGGAGGGAAGATGTTCCGTGGAGGAGACACAGCCCCCAGAAGGAGGCTGGTCTGCACCCACCAGGGTGCCTTCACCTGCCTGGCTGGGGGCTGGGCTCGCCTGTGAAGGAGGCTCCTCACCTCCAGGATGAGCCCCCTATGCTCCGCCTTTCCTGTGCTAATGAATCCCGGATCCTTTAACCTTCCTCTCCAGCTTCTGTCTCTGAGCAGGTAAATCATTTTAACACGCATCTCTGCTCCTCGGTTTGCCTGCTCTGTCCAATAACTCAAACCTCAAAGAGCTGGCTTTGGTAAATAGCAGCCGAAGCAGGGAGGATTTGAACAACATTTTCAAATATCTGAGCCACATGTGTCATAGCATTTCCCACTGGGAAGGGGCCCCTCCTTCCTCTGCTTCCCGCCCCATCCTAGCCATGCAGGCATTCCCATCGTGACACTATTCACTCAGTATTCAATAGTCACTCACTGAAGCTGTGGAAGAAAAGTTATGATCAAACTAGACAGCATATTAAAAAGCAGAGACATTACTTTGCCAGCAAAGGTCCATCTAGTCAAATCTATGGTTTTTCCAATAGTCATGTATGGATGTGAGAGTTGGACTATAAAGAAAGCTGAGTGCCAAAGAATTGATGCTTCTGAACTGTGGTGTTGGAGAAGACTCTTGAGAGTCCCTTGGACTGCCAGGAGATCCAACCAGTCCATCCTAAAGGAAATCAGCCCTAGGTGTTCATTGGAAGGACTGATGCTGAGGCTGAAACTCCAGAACTTTGGCCACCTTATGTGAAGAACTGACTCATATGAAAAGACCCTGATGCTGGGAGAGACTGAAGGAAGGAGAAGGGGACGACAGAGGATGAGATGGTTAGATGGCATCATCGACTCATGGACATGAGTTCGAGTAAACTCCGGGAGATGGTGATGGACAGGGAGGCCTGGCATGCTGCAGTCCATGGGGTCGCAGAGTCGGACATGACTGAGTGACTGAACTGAACTGAAGCTGTCCTCTGTGACCACGGGAAGGAGTGAGGCTGCACAGGGGAGACAGAGGAGAACAGATCATGCATAGTGGGACAGGGGCTGGGACAGAGGGACAGAGTGACGGTAGAATAAAAAGGTGGCAGAGAAGGGGACATTTGAATTGGGCCCTGTGTGATGAGTAGGCGTTTACCAGACAAACACAGAGCAAAGAAGAGAACAGAGTGAGCAAGGCCAGAAAAGCGAGGGCTGTGTTTGGAAGACACGAGGGTAACCTCGTGTGTTGCAGCTCCAGGTCATGTAGTTAGGAGAGGCAGCAAAGTCAAGTTTGCAGAGGCTTTGAGTGCTGAGCTAAGTAAATGACAGCCCTGCAGAGTGGCCAAGAGGGGCCCAAGAGACCCCTTTCATTTGGACTTCACTGTGACTTATCATTCCTTGGTGATGACACATTCTGTTTGGAAAGGGGATGAGTTGGAAACACACATGTTCAGAGGCCAAATCACTTTATTTAAAGACATTCCAGCTGGAGACCAGTTGCAGACACCCACTGGAGCATCCATGCTCCCCCAGCCAACCGGCCTCTGCTCCCAGCAAACCAAGCCTGATGGGGGCCTTCGGATGTGCATTTGGTTTTATCTTTGATGACACCTCGAGCGAGGCCTCCCATGAGTCCTGCAGGGTTGAACCACCTCCATTTACACAACCGTTCAACGGAAAAATCTCAGACGATGGCTGGTGAGCACACTCCCACTCCCACAGTGGAAAGACAGAACATACTTTTCCTGAATGCCTGAATATTCTTTTTTACAGGCAGGTGTGTGCTCTGGTAGAAAGAACAGTGTACTTGATATAAAAATAAATGCCTGGTTTTGAATTTTGTCCCCACCATGACATTTAATGTCTCTGACAAAATAGTGAACTCACTGAGTCTGAGCTTTTGAATTTGTCAAGTGGAAATGGGAGGGTTGGTATATTAAACTGGACAGATCACGTATGGGAAGACCAGCCCAGACTGGTAGTAAGTAAATAAATAGCATGTTTGTCCTTCCTTGAGAAATTGATCTTCTGGTTTGGGAATTTATTTTGGAAAATATTGGTCTAAATAAATGTGTACTTGTCAACTTCACTCATGTGTACATTTGGTAAATCTTAATATTTATCCATCTCCTACTTCATGATCGGCCATGACATGGGATTGAGGAAACAGGAAAGGCCTTGTCTTACCTTTGGGGAGGCTCCAGGTCTGGGGGGAGGGCAAGATGAGTGAGTGTCTTCTGTCTGGGTCCCCAGGTCCAGCTGGCACCGCCCTTCCCTGCAATAGTCCTGAAATGTGAATCTGATCCTGCTTTACTGCTGAGTGGATCCCTGGTGCCTAATGGTAGGTAAGCCCCTGCTGACCTCAGTTCCCTAGAGGTCTGGTCCCAGTGGCCCCTCTAGACACACATCCTATACCTCCTCCTCCTGCCTCTTTGCCCTGCAACCTCCAGCCTGGACTGTGCCTCTGGGACATACCTGTGTCTTCACATCCTATTTCCTTTTCCTTTGTCCGTTGCCCGCTAGAACTCTGACCGCCCAGCTTGGGTACCTCCTTGCCACACGCTCCTGCCCTTTAGACCCATCATAGGCACTGATGTCTGGGTTTGTTACAGACACTTGTTTTGCCCAGAGGCCCCTCAAGGGCAAGGCCTCTGTTTTGCTCACTCTGATTCCCCAGGGGAAAGTCCTCGGACTGGTTGCAAGGGCTCAATAAATTCAGCTGAACTGAAGGTTTGTTTTAAAGATGCAGCCTGCTTCTTTTCAATGTGCCTTATTAGTCAGCAGCTTTGGAAAGAGAGGTCCCCCAAAACCCATGACCCTCTCACCTGGCCTGAGGCAGGAAATGGCACTGGAGAGGCCAGGCTGCTACTCAGGACCCCGGAGCCACGGGGACACAGCCAGGAGCCTGGCCGCCCCCAGCACGTGCCTGTTGAACCAGTGTAGCCCCTCCGCCCCCCTCCTCCCACCCTCACCTTTTATTTCCAGTTCTGTTTTCTGCATCTTGCTGCCTGGGCTTTTCTTGTCAAGTCATCTTGATCTCTTTGGAAAGAGGAGAGGGGTTTGTTTTTGAAAGTGCTTACTGATATTCCCAGAGGGCTGCGAGGAGCATATGCAGAAACAGTCAGTGTTGTCTAAAACTTATTCATGCACAGCTCCGCTCCAGTCTCTCTACTGCCTAGAAGCCTTTGACAAACAACAACAACAGCAACTGCAGCAATAATAAAAGCAGGCTGCCATTGGAGAGCCTCCTGTGTTGCTTGAGGGCTTCCCTTGTGGCTCAGTTTGTAAAGAATCCGCCCGCAATGCAGGAGCCCCAGGTTCGATCCCTGAGTTGGCAAGATCCCCCAGAGAGGGAAATGGCAACCCACTCCAGTATTCTTGCCTGGAAAATCCCATGGACAGAGGAGCCTGGTGGGCTACAGTCCATGGGGTTGCAAAGAGTTGGACACGACTGAGCGACTACACCATCACCATGTGGCTTCTTCACTGTTACTTTGAGGGGCTGTTACACTTAACACAGCCAAACCCAATAACCTAACCAATTCAGGTTTGAATATAGGCTTAGTTGACAAAGTTCTAGATTTTAAAGCCGCAGCCTTGTGGAAGACAACCCAGCAGAGAGTGAGGTCACAGACGAGAGGCACACGATGGTTGAGGTGAGCAGAAAAAGGAAACACCATCTGCTGTGGTCTGAGAGAGGCAAGAGCCTGAACTAGGGCCTCAGAATACTTTCAGTTCAGTTCAGTTCAGTTCAGTCACTCAATTGTGTCTGACTCTTCACAACCCCATGAATCGCAGCACGCCAGGCCTCCCTGTCCATTACCAACTCCTGGAGTTCACTCAAACTCACATCCATTGAGTCAGTGATGCCATCCAGTCATCTCATCCTCTGTCGTCCCCTTCTCTTCCTGCCCTCAATCCCTCCCAGCATCAGGGTCTTTTCCAATGAATCAACTCTTTGCATGAGGTGGCCAAAGTATTGGAGTTTCAGCCTCAGCATTAGTCCTTCCAATGAACACCTAGGACTGATCTCCTTTAGGATGGACTGGTTGGATCTCCTTGCAGTCCAAGAGACTCTCAAGAGTCTTCTCCAACACCACAGTTCAAAAGCATCAAATTCTTCAGTGCTCAGCTTTCTTTATAGTCCAACTCTCACATCCATACATGACTACTGGAAAAACCATAGCCTTGACTAGGTGGACCTTTGTTGGTAAAGCAATATCTCTGCTTTTTAATATGCTCTCTAGGTTGGTCATAACTCTTCTTCCAAGGAGTAAGCATCTTTTAATTTCATGGCTGCAATCACCATCTGCAGTGATTTTGGAGCCCCCCAAAATAAAGTTTGACGCTGTTTCCACTGTTTACATGAACAAAAACAGTATGTTGACAAGAGAGCAGGAAAAATATGCATGTGTGCTCAGTGGTGTCCAACCCTTTGCGACCCCATGGACTGTTGCTCCTCTGTCCGTGGGATTCTCCAGGCAAGAATACTAGAGTGGGTTGTGATTCCCTTCTCCAGGGCATCTTCCCAACCCAGGGATCCAACCCACGTCTCTTGTGTCTCCTGCCTGGTAGCGGATTATTTACCCCTGAGCCACCTGGGAAGCCCAGCAGGAAAAAAACTCAATCAGCAGAGGTGACTTCCCAGCCCCACAGGGAAAGTCTTGCAGTCCCTGCAGTGAGCATCATCTGCCCTTGACCTTGAAGGCCCAGGAGGCAGAACTCAGCCACCACAGTTTAGGGGTTTGGGTGGGCATGACCCCTCCTGCACCCTGTGGGCTGCTGAAGCAAAGGGACTTTCTCATGGATGCCAGTCCCGTGGGAGCATTCTGGCCGGCAGCCTTCCCCTCCTTTTCTTGGGTGCACTTGGAGTCAGGGGCTCAGCACTCTGATCTCCCACCCTGCTAGAGAGACCAGGGGAACAGATAAAACCAGTTGCCCACCCTGGCACTCACAGCTCTTTGCAACCTGGGGCACCCGAATTTCATGTGCAGCCTGATGGATTTCTCACTGTCACCTCAAACCCTGGCTCTATCACTGGGCTGTTCCCTCGGCCTCCCTCTGGCCAGCTGCCCCTCAGGCTGCACTGCCCAGGCTTAGTGTCACCCCTAGGAAGCTGAGCCTACCCTCCTCCCCCCGCTCTCTCCCAGGGTCCTGCTCATGGGCTTCCTTCACTAGACAGAAAAGCTTTGGAAACAGCAGGGATTTCGCCGATCTTCCCATGAGATGCTTGGCATGGGAAAGGGTTTCAATGACTTTTTGATGGATGAATGAAGACTAAGCCACTTTTCCACAAGCCCAGAGTGATGGAAAGGAAGCAGATCAGTTTCCCCACAGGCTTAAGCAGAAAATGATGGGAGCCACGCAGGGACATGAGTGACAGAGGTGAAAACTGTCCCTGTGATGACTTCTGGAAGGCTAAGGTGGCCTCATCAGCTCAGGAGCGGGCAATTCTGCACCAGCTGACAGTGCCTGCTGGACCCAGGGTCCTACAGCCCTCACTCCCCTGTGGGTTTCAGCTGATGCTGCAGAAATAACACAGATGGGAAAACTAAGGCCTCGGAGCTGAAGAATTAAGTCATCTGCTTTATAAAGGCAGCTTCTGACTTCCTGTTCCTGCTTTGCACATGGGCCACGAGGCACTGTGGGCCTTGTGGAGAATATTCCAGACTTGGATCCAGAACATGTGGGTTAAAGTGTGGTTTCCATCTCTGATAACCTCACATTGATATCCCCCCCACTCCTGCTTTCCGGAGCCTCGACTCCTCATTCAGGGAACAGGCATGGTTTCCTTTCTGCTTACTTCACTAAGATGTGGCACCAACGAAGAAAAGAAGTGAAAAGCTTCATAAATGATAAGGACTTCCTTCAAACACGGATTTTATTTTATATTTTTATCTAAGGATTGCAAATTAGATGAAAGATCAGTAAAGCCATGACTTTTTTTTTCTAAAAAAAATTTTTTTCTGGATGTGGACCATTTTAAAAGTCTTTATTAAATTTGTTACAATATTGCTTCTGTTTTACGTTTTGGCTGAGAGGCATGCGATCTTAGCCTGACCAGGGATTGAACCCACACTCCCTGCACTGGAAGGCAAAGTCTTAACCACTGGATCACCAGATAAGTCCCTAAAGTCATGACTTAAAAAGAAAGCTTACAGGAAAGACAATCACCACTACGTGATTAAATCTGCTAACCAGTATGCACTGACTTTTGCTTTATCTTATGTTTGCCTTCTAAACTATTTAATCTGACTTGGTGACCTAAGGAAACACACACACACACACACACACACACACACAGCTTGGTTGGTGAGAACTTCCATAAACACAGTAGATAAAATCTTAGTTTCAGGAGGTGTTATTACTATTACCTACTTCTAAAAACAGAAGTGGGAAGATATTCGATAAATATTGAGTTTGTATACTTAATATAAAAGAACATTTAAAAAAGAAACAAATCAGGAAAAATATTCCAATAGAAAAATGGATGGAAAGTCCAAGGTAGAAAATGTAAATACCCAAATAAGTGCTCAAATAAAACCTTAACCACATCAGAGACAAAAAGACGCAGTTAAAAATAATGAAAGTATAGTGTTTTGCATATACAACCAAAAGTAAAAAATGTGACAATACACATTAAAGTAACAAAAGGATATTTCACCACAAAATTTTACTTCTAAGAGAATATGCTAAATAGTTAAGAATATACTCAAAGATTTAGTTACGAGAATGTTCCTCCCTAATAGTGTTGACTACTACAGTAAAGGATTGGCTATAACCAATATAATGGTAAGGGATTGGTGGTCTTTCAGTGGGCTACTTAAATGCCAGCAAAAGTGATATTAGAGTACACAAACACACAAACACACACACACACTCACACACAGAGTTCTAGTGGGGTATATGCACTGTCTCTTATACACATCTAGATGTATATAAGAGACAGGGGTAAATCCATGGACAGAGGAGCCTGGTGGGCTATAGTCCACGGGGTCGCAAAGTCATGTCACAAAGTTGGACATGATTGAGCAAATAAGCGGAGCACAGCATGGGAATCATTCATGTCCCAGACATCAGAAAGAGTGTGGGGCCAAAGAACAACTGGTTGGGTAAGAGACATTGAGTTCGCCTGAAGCCCAGGGGTATGGTTATCTCTAGGTGTGAAATTATGGGTAACTTTTACGGTTTTTGTTGTTGTTCAATTGCTAAGTCGTGTCTGATTATTTTTGACCCCATGGACTGCAGCACACCAGGCTTCTCTGTCCCTTACTATCTCCTGGAGTTTGCTGCTCAAACTCATGTCCACTGAATCGGTGATGCCATTCAACCCTCTCATCCTCTGTCGCCCCCTTCTCCTCCCACCTTCAAACTTTCCCAGCCTCAGGGTTGTTATCTTTATTTTTGTATTTGCAGTAAACATGCAAAATCACCGTAATAAGAAAGCACTTGTGGGTGCTCTTATTGGTGGAGTGGTCTTCTCGCACATTGCCTTACACCCTCACTAGAAGCGTGGAGAGGGCAGAGGGGCTGCCAAGGTGGCATCGCTGGCTACAGCCACAGGGGAGCTGGGGGAGGACTCAGGCTCCCCTACTCCCAAAGCCAGCACTCCTTGAGCGCCAAGTGATGTTTGGGAAAGGGGCAGCCTCTCTGATGCCCTAGTGAAGGGTGCTTCCCTGCAGGGAGAGGGGGGACTGTGGCATCCCTCTGGCTCTCTTCTTAAACCAAGCTCGGGAATTCCCTGGTGGTCCAGTAGTTAGGACTCCAAGCTTCCACTGCAGGGGCCATGAGTTCGACCCCTGGTCGGGGAACTAAGATCCCATAAGCTATGAGGCATGGCCAGAAATAAATAAATAAATAAACCAGCCTTATTAGAACGTCAGACATGGTCCTGCAACCAGGAGCTCTGCAGCTCCCGGAGGCCTGAAGAAGCCCACCCTAGCCTCCCAGTTCCTTCATGTGAATCTGCAGGGCCCTACGTTCTCTGGGAGGCTGAGCTCTAGGTAGGGACCTCGGCCTGCAGTGCCTGCACTGACCATGAGCAGGAGATGCTGGCAGGTCCGTGTGCCTCCCTGGGCCTGTTTCTCCAGCTTCACAGTGGCCGTGGGGTCTTCTATCCAGTGGAGGCCTTGAAGGCCACCCTAAAGAACTCAGGTTTAGTCAGTGGAAGAAAACCCCCATGTGATTCTGCCAAGCGGAATCCCAAAGGCCTCATTCTCCTGACCAGGGTCCACCATGCTCAGCTGCAATGGGCAAGGCTAAGCTGGAGGGATTTGCACCCCAGAGAGGTATTCCCTGCTCAGAGTGCAGGGGGTGGCGTGGCCCTGGGTCAGTGCTGTGATGACCCTAAGGTCAGGGGTCACTTCAGCCTCCCTCCTACAAGTGGTACCTCGACATAGGAGTTGGACAGTGAGCAGGAAAGAGTGACATCCACACCTGCCTGGTTAGCAGGCACCTTGCTGGGCCCTGAAGCTTTGGAAGGTGAAGACTGTTCTCTGAGGAAAAAATTTCCAGATGTTTTTGGAGAACAGAAACTATTTCTGAAAGATGAGAGACTTCCTTTCTGTAGCTGCCAGATGTTTTCTCTCACACACTGTCATCCTTTGAGGAACTAGAGAAGTTTATCATTATGTTCCACCAGTGAGATATGGAAAGATGGTTTTATTATCCCATTTTATGAATAGGACACACTGAGGCTTGGGCAGTTCAGGAGCCGTTCGCTAGTCAGAGTTTGTTTGTGGTGGACCCAGGAGTTCTAGTTTTGCCTTTTTAGCTAGTAACTTTTTCACTTCTTGCCCACACCCATGATGATATTTTTTTAAGCTTAAAGCCCTGGGTGAAATAATGGCTTTTCCACTTACTGGTTGAATAATCTTGAGTTGGTTATATGTAGCCAGCTAAAATACAGGATATCCAGTTAAATTTAAATTTCAGATAAACAATGAAGTTTATTGCATGTTCCATGAAATATTTGTAAGCAACTTAAGTGTCCACCACAGAGGAATGAGTAAAAAAAATGTGGGATATATAGACAGATTTAGATATACACACACATATACACACAGTGGAATAGTAGTCAGCCATAAAAAAAGAATGAAATTTTGCCATTTGCATCAATGAGGATGAACTTGGAGGGCATTATACTATATTATATCACATATATGTGGAACCTAAAAAATACAACAAACTAGTATGTGGTTAGTCGCTAAGCTGAGTTTGACTCTTTGTGACCCTATGGACTGTAGCCTGCCAGGCTCCTCTGTCCATGGGATTTTCCAGGCAAGAATACTGAAGTGGGTTGCCATTTCCTTCTCCAGGAGATCTTCTCAACCCAGGAATTGAATCCATGTCTGCTGCACTAGCAGACAGATTCTTTACCACTGAGCCACCAGGGAAGCCCACAGCAAACTGTAAATTAATCAAAAATAGGAAGTAGACTCACAGATCTAGAGAGCAAACAAATGGCTACCAGCTGGGAGAGGCAAGAGGGGAGGGGCAGAATAGGAGTGGGGGCAAAAAGGGTTATTTTGAGATTATAGGAAATCCTGTGTGTGAAACTTTTGAAAATAGTAAAGCACTATATAATTTAAGGAGCCTTTAATTCAATTAAAAAAGAAATAGGCAGGGATAGATTTGGCGAGAGGAGTTGGCCTGTTAGCATGCACGGTGGTAGCTATTAGCCTGTCAAGTAATTTGATTCCAACTTCTGTAGGTATTTTCTCACCAGTCACTGATCGTAAGCACAGGTATTCGGCCCTCCAGTCTCTGAAAACCGCACACCTAGCTGTGAAAACAACAGACTTCGGTCCAGGCTCCTTGGGGGAGCCTGCAGCACCCTTGTCTCCCAGCCCCGAAGTCCATGGACAAGGCTCTTGTCACCCAGCAGCTGCCTTTTCCACCGGCACAGACAGGAGGTTGCAGTTCCGAGACTGTCTGTCAGGACATTGCCATGGTAACCTCTGGCAGCTGTGTCTCCAGCTCAGAGCTGAGAGATATATATGCAAGCAAGAAAATGAAGTCCTGGAAAAAACCAATTGACTTCAGCAATCTAAAGAGAAGTCATCAAGCCCAGGAAGCCGTGGAAGGAGTGGAAGGAAATAATACAAGACCAATAATAATTATGCTAACAGTAGTATCAAAATTATGTGTTGTGTTCATACAGCATTCCGCATACATGATCTCAATTTATGTCCACCATCTTCAGCATTTCCTCTAGTCATGTATTCATTCAGCACTGACCCTGTGTCAGAACCTGTTCTAGGCCTTGGAGTGTCAGTGATGAGGCGGAGCTGCCCTTAAGGACCTTCGAGTTTAGTGTAGGGATGTGGGGAGCCACAGAAATAAAGAAGCCAAATCATTACAAATTGTGACAGGTCCATGAAGGAAAAACACAGGGTGCAGAGTGAGAAATGAATGTGTCCCTGGGGTAAACCTACCTGGATTGTAGGATAAGGGTGGGTTGCTGCTGAATGAGTCACTGAGGAAAGAGTAGGGAAGAGGGCACCTTAGGCAGTATGACCAGCATGTGCAAAAGCCCCGAGGCAAGAAAGACTGGTGTGTTCCAGGAGGAGTGGAGACTGGTCTGACTGGTGGACAAGGAGTGAGCAGGAAGTGGTAGTAGGTGAAGTCAGGGGAAAGTCACAAAGCACATTTTGTTCTCGGTAAGTGTCTCTGTCAACACCATGGCCTGAGTCTTTGTGTCTCCATCCCCAAATGTGCGTTGTTGTTCAGTTGCTCAGTCATGTCTGAATCTTTGCAACCCTATGGACTGCAGCACTCCAGGTTCTTCTGTCCTCCACCGTCTCCCTGAGTTTGCTCAAACTCATGTCCATTGAGTCCGTGATGCCATCCAACCATCTCACCCTCTGTCACCCCTTTTTCCTCCTGCCCTAAATCTTTCCCAGTGTCAGGGTCTTTTCCAATGAAGTTTGTTAGGGGAAGCACACTGATTGAAACCGCCCACCCTGGCCAGGCACCATAGTAACCATTTGCATGAGTTGTTTTATGACAGGAGATCCTGATCAGGAATACGGAACTAATAAGCCACCACCAACCGGAAGAGTTTGGGAAAGGTTGAAAGGAGACACCGTGTGTCCATCCACTTCCCAGAATCCCTCTTGCTAGCATCCATGTTGGCTGAGTGATGCATGCGCCACCAGGAAAGACTCTGAATTACAGTGACTGGTGAAAGACCATCCGGAAACTAATCCTATCACCATAAAACTCGAGACTGCGAGCCACATGGCAGAGCAATTCTCCTGGGTTCTCTTACTCTACTGCTCTCCACTCAGGTGCCCTTTCCCAAATAAAATCTCTTGCTTTGTCAGCATATGTGTCTCCTCGGACAATTCATTTCTGAGTGTTAGACAACAGCCCAGTTTCAGGCCCTGGAAGGGGTCCCCCTTCCTGCAACAAGCTCTTTGCATCAGGTGGCCAACATGTTGGATCTGTGTGTGGAATTCCTAATCCCCAAGTGACAATATTGGGAGGTGGGGACTTTGGGAGGTGATTAGGTTGAGACAAGGTCATGAGGGCGGATACCCTGAGATGGGATTAGTGCTCTGATAGGAAGAGAAAGTGACTGGAGCTTTCTGAGGACACAATGATTGTTCACAAGGCAGGAAGAATGCTCTCACCAGAACCTGCCTGTGTTGGTTCCCTGAACTTGGACTTCCCAGGCTCAGAATTTTCTGTTTGTGAAGCCACTTAGTCTTTGGTGTTTTGCTAAAGCAGGAGCTGGCTTAGCAGTGTTAGGGAAGCAGAAACCATTCTAGGTACTTTGTGTGGGCTCAGCCCCTTCAGTTGTGTCCCACTCTTTGCAGCCCCATGGACTGTAACCCACCAAGTGCTCTGTCCATAGGATTCTCCAGGCAAGAATACAGAGGGAGTTTAATACAGGGAACTGACTACCACATGTCAGAAGGGTTAGAAGAATGAAAAACAAGGGGATGGGGGAGTGGAGGAGAAAAGGAAAGAAAACAGGAAATGATTGTTACCCAGAGGCTAGTGAGATGCTTGTGTACCTGTATGGGTCGCATGAACCCACATGGATAAGGAGCCATGCTCCCATCCTTATCCTGCAAATGAGCAAATCAGGACAGAGCTTTTCAGTGAAATTAAGGACACCACTTTAAAAAATTATTTTTATTTGTCTTCACCGGGTCTCTGTTGGTGCATGTGAGATCTAGTTCCCTAACCAGGAATTGAACCTGGGCCTCCTGCATTGGGAGCTCAGAATCTTGGCCAATAGGCCCCCGGGGAAGTCCCGAGGACAATATTTTTAAATTCTTTTTTTTATATAAAAGTTTTAAAATTTTAATTAATTTATTTGTTTCATTTTGGCTGTGCCATGTCTGTTGCTCCGCAGGCTGTTTTCAAGTTGCAGCGAGCGGAGGCCGCTCTCTAGCTACAGGGAGCAGGTTTCTCACCGTGACGGCTTCTCTTGCCGCAGAGCGTGGGCTCCAGTGCACTCGGGCTTCAGTAGCTGCAGCACAGGGGCTCAGGAGTTGCAACTCTCAGGCTCTAGAGCACAGTCTCGGCGGCTGTGGCACACATGCTCCATTGCTCCAAGGCATGTGGGATCTTCCTGGATCAGGGAACAAACCTGTGTCTCTTGCACTGGGAGGTGGATTCTTTACCACTGAACTACCAGGAAAACCCGGGAACACCATTTTTTTAATCATTTATAGAAAAAATTACTAAACAACTGGGCACCTGAAACCATCACAATCTTGTAAATCAACAATACTTCGATTTTAAAAATCTACACAATTGGCATAACGAATAAGTGCTAAAATAAATCAATAAAGAGTGCCTACAAACCATGAAGAAAACAGGTAACAAACAATAGGAAATTAGGTAAGGGCTATTAACAACCAGTTCCAGAAAAAAAGAAATGTAAATGTATCCTAAAACTATGAAAAGATGCTTCTTCACTTCTTCACTGTAACAAGAGGAATAGAAAGCAAACTTCAGAGGACACCATTTCTCACTCATCAGGTTGGTAAACATCCAAGAATTTGAGAGTGCCAGGATACAGAGAGAGGGACCAAGTTTCTGAGCTCCTGTGTTTCTGACAGTGGACTTGGTCCTGCATCTAAGGGGGTCAGGTGGCCACCCTCACCACACTTGGGGTGTGACCTGCCACTGTCACTTTGTGTTTATCTATCCTCCAGCTGAATTCTCACTTGGGGAGGTGACGTGTGTGCAAGGGTGCTCAGCATAGCATCATTTGTTAGCAAATGTCTGGAAATGAATTCACTGCCTTTGGTAGGGGGCTGGTTTAATAAGCTAGAAAATAAGATGAGGAAGAAAAACTCTACATGTACTAAAAAGGAAATTTCTCTAAAAATATCTTTAAGGGAGAAATATGATAGTTCAGCAATGTGATCATTCTGGTCCCACTAGAAGCCAATTTCAAGATGGAGTTCAGTTCAGTTCAGCTGCTCAGTCGTGTCCGACTCTTTGCAGCTCCATGAATTGCAGCACACCAGGCCTCCTTGTCCATCACCAACTCCCGCAGTTCACTCAAACTCACGTCCATTGAGTCAGTTATGCCATCCAGCCATCTCATCCTCTGTCGTCCCCTTCTCCTTCTGCCCCCAATCCCTCTGAGCATCAGAGTCTTTTCCAGTGAGTCAGCTCTTCACATGAGGTGGCCAAAGTACTGGAGTTTCAGCTTTAGCATCATTCCTTCCAAAGAATACCCAGGGCTGATCTCCTTTAGAATGGACTGGTTGGATCCCCTTGCAGTCCAAGGGACTCTCAAGAGTCTTCTCAAACATCATAGTTCAAAAGTAGCAATTCTTCGGTGCTTAGCTTTCTTCACAGTCCAACTCTCATATCCATACATGACCACTGGAAAAACCATAGCCTTGACTAGACAAATTTTTGTTGGCAAAGTAATGTCTCTGTTTTTTAATATGCTATCTAGGTTGGTCATAATTTTCCTTCCAAGGAGTAAGCGTCTTTTAATTTCATGGCTGCAGTTACCATCTGCAGTGATTTTGGAGCCCCCCAAAAGATAAAGTCTGACACTGTTTCCACTGTTTCCCCATCTATTTCTCATGAAGTGATGGGACCAGATGCCATGATCTTCATTTTCTGAATGCTGAGCTTTAAGCCAACTTTTTCATTCTTCTCTTTCACTTTCATCAAGAGGCTTTTTCATTCCTCTTCACTTTCTGCCATAAGGGTGGTGTCATTTGCATATCTGAGGTGATAGATATTTCTCCCGGCAATCTTGATTCCAGCTTGTGCTTCTTCCAGCCCAGCGTTTCTCATGATGTACTCTGCATGTAAGTTAAATAAGCAGGGTGACAGTATACAGCTTTGACGTACTCCGTTTCCTATTTGGAACCAGTCTGTTGTTCCATGTCCAGTTCTAAACATGCAAAAGACTTATTGGAGAGGATTGGGGAAGGTGGGGGTGGGGCAGCCATCAGATTGGGTGCAGATCTCATTCTGTGCAAGGGGAGTAGGAAGGAAGGAGGGTGAGAGGTCAGGAAGTATTTTTTTTTAATAGTATGAGTCTTTTCTTTTAATTTAATTTATTTGTGGCTGTGCTGGCTCTTCGTTGCTGCACAGCCTTTTCTCTAGTTGTGACACATGGGGGCTACTCTCTAGACGTGGTGCACAGGCTTCTCATGCAGTGGCTTTTCTTGTTGCGAAGCACAGGTTCCAGGGCAGGTGGGCTTCAGTAGTTGTGGCTCCCGGGCTCTAGAGCACAGGCTAGATAGTTGTGGCTCATGGGCTTAGTTGCTCCACGGCGTGTGTAATTCTCCTGGGTTAGAGACTGAACCCGTGGCAACTGCATTGGCAGGTGGATTCTTTACCATGGAGCCACCAGGGAAGCCTGGGAAGCATCTCGAAGGTATTGCAGGGCAAGAAAGTCTCCAGCAGGCTGATGGGTGGGGGGCTCCCCAAGCTGAAGTGGCCTGTCAAGGGGGGTTTCCCGTTTCGTGGAAAGAGCAAGCCTGCCGTGGTGCCCCTGCTGAAGGTCACCAGCTGGAAATATCCTGCAGCAAACCTGGCCTCTGTGAAGCAGGTGGTGGATCCAGAGGGCAGCAGCTGAGCCGTCGGCCAGCTATGCTCCCTGTACCAGCTGCTCCTCTTGGAACCATCCTCCACATCCCCACAAGGCAGCTTCCTCTTACCTCCTCAGGGAGGCTTTTCCTTCTGAAGCTGAATCCACGCACATCCTGTTTCCTAGCTCTTCCACTCCTGGCAGAAACGTGCTCCTATGTTTGTGAAAAGACACGCACGAGATTGCTTGCAGCACGTTCTTCATAATTTCCCTTCAAGTCTCTGCCAGGCCCAGGGTAAGATCAATTGGAGTTGGCCTTTCCTGGGTGGTCCAGTGGTTAAGAATCAGCCTTGCAATGCAGGGACACAGGTTTGATCCCTGGTCCAGGAAGTTTCACATTTCTGTAGAGCAAGCAAGCGCATGCACCACAACTACTGAGCCCAGGGGCTGCAACTACTGAAGCCTGCTCACCCTATAGCCTGTGCTCCCCCAAAAGAGAAGACGCCGCAATGAGAAGCCTGTGCACCGCAACTAGAGAGCAGCCCCCGCTCACTGAAATTGGAGAAAGCCTGTGTGCTGAGACAAAGACCCACCACAGCCAAAAATGTAAAATAAAATAAATAAACCTTTTTGCAAAAAAAAAAAAACAAAAAACAGAGTCAACTGGAGTTTATGGAGCACATGGTCTGAGAACCTCTAGACCTGAGTTTCCAGGGAAAATGAGTGAGCCAAGGCCCAACAAGCTCTGTTCTCCTTGTGGAAGTTCTACCCTCCACACAGCTACCAGACACATAGACTTCCAGAAGTGGAAGTTGGCACCAAGTCTTTCCCTCTCCCTGATTTGTAGATGGGACAAGCTGATGCCCAGCGAGGGTGGGGGAGGCGATGGTTTTTCCCAAGGTCATACAGCAAGACAATGGAATTGAAGCCTGTTGACTCCCTGGTCCCGGGAGGAGAAGGGGATGACAGAAGATGAGATGGTTGGATGGCATCACCAGTTCGCTGGACATGAGTTTGAGTAAACTCCGGGAGTTGGTGATGGACAGGGAGACCTGGCGTGATGCAGTCCATGGGATCACAGAGAGTCGGACATAACTGAGCGACTGAACTGAACTGACTCCCCGGTGGGCCTGCTCCACTGTGCTCTGTATCTTATCTTTCCTGGCATCAGAGAAGGTGAGGCCTGGAAGCAAGGAGGTCTTGCGGTTCTGGCTGCCCTTTAGAATCACCTGGGAATGCCCAGGCCTGGACCCCCCCCACCCCGGACCAGATGAATCAGAGCCACTGGGGGTGAGGCCTGGGCTCGAGTATTCTTTTAAAACTTTCCCTGTGGTTCTAACATGAAGCCAGAATAAAGAACCACTGTTCCAACTCGAGATGAGCGTGAAACCTGGAGATGGGGCAGTCTCCAGGCCACAGTGATACGACAGAGTGGATACTATGCCCTCTCTTTCGACCCAAGTTCAAGGCTCTTTTTAATTTAAGACACTAATAGCCCTCTGCCCCCACAAACCCTCCAAAAAGGGTCTAATACCTGGTCCACATCACGGTGGTGCTAACCTCGGTGAGGAACATATCACACTCTATACCTTTGGAGCATAATTCAGGTCAGATAACGAGCAAGTTTAGAATTCTGGTGCCACAATGGCAAAATTCGCTCATTTTCAGTCATTGAGAATTTCAGCCACTCCACCTTTCCCTGAACTATCCTGTCCACTTCTCCCCAGAGCAAAGCTTCTATAATCTCTGTTCTGACAACACACCTGCAGCATGTATCGTTACTGTCACTGAACAGATTTGCTACACGAGGCCTCAAGGGAGATGAATGACTTCTTCAGGGCCACAGAACAATGAGGTGGCCTTAGCCAATAATTTGAACCTGGGTTTGCAAAAATCCAAGAACAGGCTCTTTCTCTTGTCTTTTGCCAACTCTGCTCAAACTCTGGCCAGGCTCAAACTGTTAGCCACTTTGTGACAGGTCGCCGTGTCCTTGATCTCACCCTGGGTTCAGTTCAGTTCAGTTAAGTGGCTCAGTTGTCTGTGACTCTTTGTGACCCCATGCACTGCATGCAGCACGCCAGGCCTCCCTGTCCATCACCAACTCCCGGAGTTTACTCAAACTCATGTTCACTAAGTCAGTGATGCCATCCAACAATCTCATCCTCCCTTCTCCTCCCACCTTCAATCTTTCCCAGCATCAGGGTTTTTTCCAATGAGACATTTCTTCACAGGTGGCCAAAGTATTGGAGCTTTAGCTTCAGCCTCAGTCCTTCCAATGAATATTCAGGACTGATTTCCTTTAGAATGGACTGGTTGGATCCAGGAGTTGCAGTCCAAGGGACTCTCAAGAGTCTTCTCCAACACCACAGTTCAAAAGCATCAATTCTTCAGCGCTTAGCTTTCTTTATAGGCCCCCAGTTAAGTTCTCTGACTCTTTCTTTACCAGAACCCACTGGCTGGACTGTGTTTTAGGGGCCCATGAGGCCTGTCGGTGTCTGAGACTGAATCTGAGACTTGGGTTGGTCAAGAACCGGCTTTGGCTCCAAAATTCTGCCTCCTTATCTCTACAAGGGTCTCTGGAAGGCTCTCAGAAACTGTCCTTGGAAATAGAAAACATTTAAATTAATGCTGAGGTTCAGGGAAACTTGTGTTGAAGCAGAATCTGTCATCTGGAGCCTGGGCTTTCCTTTGTAATTTTCATTTTAAATAAGGGTGTTTATGCAAATTTGTCACAAAGGTTTAAAAATCTTGACTTGCCCCCAGAGCCAAACTCTGCTTTCCTAATTGGATAGGGAGTCATTGTTAAAGCTCAAGACCGATGTTCTTTGCCAAATTGCATGTTTTACAAGAGCAGCTCTTGAAAACATATAATTCTGATGTTGTGAAACTGTTGCATCAGTGCAGAGTTTTGAAAAAATGGAAATGTTCACTCCCAGAACAGAGCAGGTTGTATTTGAGATTGTAACTGTCTAGAGTACTGTCTGCCTAGCGGGGGAAGAAGATAGGCATTTGTGGGCTGATTTCTCAATAGTGCAGGAAGGTTGGGAATTAGGTGCAATGAAAAGAAGAAAGGACTTCTGATTTGGAGACCTGGTCACCCTTTGCCCCAGGCTGCCAATTGCTCAAGGCCAGTCATTGAAACTTGCCAACCTGGTTTTCTTAGTGGGAAAGTGAGTGAGTTGGGGGTAGATGCCCCCAAGTGACTTGGGTTCCTAAGGACCTTACTTCTCTGGGCCTGCTTTTCCCACTTGGCAGGAAGAGGTGTCAAATGGGGTGACTTAGGGAACAGCCTGGTCCTAAATTCCATAAACTCTGAAATGTTTGCCTGGTGACAACTCTGATTATCCCTGATGAGTCCTGGTCCCCAGGAGGCTCTCCCGGCAGCCACCTTCATCATGTCTTTCTTCCAGTGAGGTTAGTCGAGTATTTCTTCACTAACCACTCTTGGGTCAAGTCTTTCCAATGCCAGAAATAAAGAAGGATTTAAGGAAATTTCATTTTTCCATTTACCATTGAGAAATGGAATGTTTTCTGCCATATCAGTAAACAAAAATATCACAGTCATCAGCCCTTCAATGTGAGCCTAAGGGCACTCAGGAAAGAGAAAAATATCTGCAATCTAACAGCCATCAGATTTCAGCCACTCTCAACGGTAAGCCTGAGGCAGCTTAGGACAGTATTACTGTCCTGGGATAGCTGAGATGCAAATGAAAGGAATACTGTCCCTGAGCCCAGACTCTTGCATCTTCCCATACAAAGAAAAGTGCTAAATTCCTTAACTTGGGCTATCTGACTTTCTTTGATTAGCAATGATCTTTATATGTTCAGGCTACCTGCCCCTTTTTGCAAAACTTCTATGTAACCTGGCTCCTCCTCTTGACTCCCCTGAGCTGTTCTCCCAGGGTCATTTGAGATTCTGCCTCCCAGGCTTGAAGTACTAAAAATTCCAATCAAATAAAACATAACTCTCAAATTCTAGGTTGTGACTATTTTTTTTTTTAATTTGACACCCTATTTATGCACTATAAAGTGATTGATCTATTGGGGAGAGAACATAGGGTACAGACCAGGAGTGGGTCATATCTTTCCTCCTTTGCCTTGAAAAGACACAAACCTCTAGGGACTCCTTGAACAACACGTGTCTCCCGGAAACCTCTGCGACTTTGGATGGGGAACATCTTGAGTTTAGGGCTGCCCTGAATCACACAATGGGTTGGGGAGTGGCCTGGCTGCCACTGCGGGTCTTTTACATTGTCCTGTATTTCCTGTGGTCCTAGAGTGGCTCCTTCAAGTCCATGACTACCTCTCCTCCCAGCTCTGTCCACTATTTAGTTCCTTCTGGGTGGGTCCTTGTAATCAGAAACTTTCCCTTTTGCTCCCAGCTTCCCTTCTAGTTCACCTAACATCTCTTCTCATATCTCAAGGCCAGAGTATCTCTCTCAGGTCCCTGTGAAGTAAAGGGAAGTGACAGTCACACAGTTGTGTCTGACTCTTTGAGATCCCATGGACTGTAGTCCACCAGGTTTCTCTGTGCATGGAATTTTCCAGGCAAGAATCCTTGAGTGGGTAGCCATTCCCTTCTCCAGGGGATATTCCCGACCCAGGGATTGAACCTGGGTCTCCCACATTGCAGGCAGATTCTTTACCCGCTGGGCCACAGGGGAAGCCTGAAAACCAAGACTTTTTTTGTTTGGGCCCCCCCGCTCTTATTCTGGCCCCAGCTCAGCACTGGCCACCCCCACCCCAGCCTGTTCCCTAGAATCCTGGGTGTGCTTATGGCAACAGCCTGTGTGGTGACTTCTGCTCCTGTGTGATGACTTCTGACCCTCCATGCAGAGGGAACCGGTCCTGGCCAGCAGTGCCTGCTGCCCACATGTGCCCAGGATAGCCCTCTGCTACTCAGGTGTCACACCACTCGATCCCCTGCCTCTCAGTGTCAGACTCTGTGCCTTGAGAAGCTCATTCGATCATTTTTTTTGCCGTTTTTACACACAAGCACACATTCCTTCAGTCTAGTCAGTAGTGGACACAGTGGCTACTGATTGAATGTCTACCAAATGTTCAGTGTTGATACATCAAGATGCTTCCAGCTGCAAAAAGCAGAAAAGTCTCCAAATGACTTGTGATAACAATGGCCAAGTAGGAGGTCTTATAATCCTGCAACAATCATAAAATAGATACAGTTATTGTCTCTTTGTCTATTTTATAAGTAAGAAGACTAAGAAGAGAGAGAGAAGCATACCAAAAGTTATAAGTGGTAGAGCTTAGATCTGGTGGTCTAACTCAGAGCTTATACTCTGGGCCACTATACATATACTGTGTATTGAACCATAGTATAGAATTCTTTCATTTAACAAGATGTCCCAAGGTGGGAATATTCGAAAAACAATGAGTGGTGGCTTAACTTTGCCACCAAGGACCGGAGTTCTTCTCATCTTTATGCATTGCTGTCTTGACCTCTCAGCTTTTTGTTTGGTATTATCCCTTTATGTTGGGCTTCCCAGGTGGCTCAGCCCACCTGCCAAGCAGGAGATGTGAATTCGATCCCTGGGTTGAGAAGATCCTCTGGAAAAGGAAATGGCAATCCACTCCAGTATTCTTGCTTGGGAAATCCCATGGACAGAAGAGCCTGGCAGGCTACAGCCCATGAGGTTGCAGGGAGTCGGAGATTTAGCAACTAAACAACATCAGCCCCTTCATGTTATAATACGGCTGCTACAGCTCCAGGTATCACATCCTCATTCAACAATAACCAAAGGGCAGCAAAAGAGGAAGTCCCTTCCTCATGGTTGTTTTTAAGATGAAGGAAACATTCCTCAAGTTCCCCTAGACACCTCCTTTAATGATCCCTTGGCCAGAATAAAATGACATGCTCATTCATGAACTGCTCACTGAGAAGAAATGGGCTTGCCATAATCAGCTTAGACAATCAAGACCAATGCCTGTTGAGCTGGGAAGAAGCACTGCATTTTCTGAATACAAGGATGCCTGAGAAACTGAATGAAGTTGGTTGGTTTCTGGTTTGTCAACAGGGAAGGGGAGCCCAAGGGATGAAGGCTTGCCAAACCCACCTTATTTCTTTTTCTCATCATAACCTTACCAGATAGGGGTTATTATCCCTGATGCTGGGAAAGATGGAGGGCTGGAGGAGAAGGGGGTGATAGAGGATGAGATGGTTGGATGGCATCACTGACTCAATGGACACACACTTGAGCAAACTTACGGAGATAGTGAAGGACAGGGAAGCCTGGTGTGCTGCAGTGGGGTCGCAAAGAGTCGGACACAACTTAGCAACTGAACAACACCATTATCATTTTATAAGTAAGGAAATTAAGACTCTGAGGGAATGAGTTGGTTGGCCAAGGTCTATATCCTCAGGTGGTAGGGCAAGACTGGAAGTGAAAACCTCCTTTCCCATGGTATACCAACTGCACTGAAAGATTCACTGTCACACAGATCTCGCTGTCCTGTTCCAGTGACTGCATCTCTGATAACAGTTTAATGACCAGAGGAATCCTCACGTTTTTTGCCTCACATTACTTTGCCAACATAGGTCCTTCTAGTCAAACCAGTCTGTCTACTGGTTTTTCCAGTAGTCATGTATGGATGTGAGAGTTGGACCATAAAGAAAGCTGAGTACTGAAGAATTGATGCTTTTGAACTGTAGTGTTGGAGAAGACTCTTAGAGTCTCTTGGACTGAAAGATCCAACCAGTCAGTCCTAAAGGAGATCAACCCTGAATATTCATTGAAAAGACTGATGTTGAAGCTGAAGCTCCAATACTTTGGCCATCTGGTGGGAGGAACTGACTAATTTGAAAAGACCCTGATGCTGGGAAAGATTGAAGGTGGATGGAGAAGGGGACAGCAGAAGATGAGATGGTTGGATGGCATCACCAACTCAACGGACATGAGTTTGAGTAAGCTTTGGGAGTTGGTGATGGACATGGAAGCCTGGTGTGCTGCAGTCCATGGGGTTGCAAAGAGTGGGACATGACTGAGCGACTGAACTGAACTGCATCCTCATGTGGTGTTCACGGTCCTCGGGATAGCAGGGAGCAACGCACTGGGGGGCAGTGAGGAGGCAGGCTCTCCCAGCTCCCTCCTGTGGGGGCACAGCCAGGAAGCACAGCATCTCTGGACGTGGGATTCTCTCTTATCTGCAAGCCTGGTTCTGTAGATTAGAGACAAGCCTGTGCTGCAGGTCCTATTCCAGAAAGCCCCTGCGGACAGGTGCCCCCAGGGCCCACTTTTACAGACCGCCTTTCTAATTCTCTTCTGAATGCTGCCACCTTTGATTTTCCAAGCCCCAGGACAGGCTCAGCCCTCTCACCACCCCTGTGCCCCTTCCTCGAAGATGTGGGGTCTGCTCTCGCCCCAGGGCTCCCTCTCCTCATCCTGTGATCAGAGCACATTTCGGCTATTTGTGGACGCCACTGGGGACTACTCTCCAAGGAGGTGTGTGTACAGGAAGCTGGAGCAGCCTGAACTCTAGGCAGGCCTGGGGGGCCAGGTAGCTGTTTGTGTACACTGACGGCTGACACTATTGGGAAAGTCCTGGGATCCGCTGTCCAGGCACATATGAGGTGGCAGGTCAGGAGCACCATGCTTCTTCCTTGGAAACAAGCAAGAACACAGACTTTGATTTTCCTCTCCCTTCTATTTGTGAATTTTTCACTCTATTCATCCATCCACCCCTTCATCAAACATTTCTGAGCCCTTGCTGAGGGGCAGGCAAGGAGTACAATAACTCACACGTGATTCCTGCCCCATCAGTTCAGTTCAGTCATTCAGTTGTGTCTGACTCTTTGCGATCCCAAGGACTGCAGCATGCCAGGCTTCCCTGGGAAGTACATCACCAACTTCTGGAGCTTGCTCAAACTCAGGTCCATCTAGTTGGTGATATCATCCAACCATCTCATCCTCTGTCGTCCCCTTCTCCTCCTGCTTTCAATCTTTCCCAGCATCAGGGTCTTTTCCAACGAGACATTTCTTTGCATCAGGTGGCCAAAGTATTGGAGCTTCAGCTTCAACATCTGTCCTTCCAATGAATATTCAGGACTGATTTACTTTAGGATTGACTGGTTTGATCTTCTTGCTGTCCATGGGACTCTCAAGAGTGCTCTCCAACACCGCAGTTCAAAATCATCAATTTTTCAGCGCTCAGCTTTCTTTATGGTTCAGCTCTCACATCCATACATGACTATTGGATAAATCAGGAACCTTGCATTCTAGGGATTAAACTCCCCAACCAATGAGTATTTAAAGTTGTAACCCCTCTCCCTCCATGGGCATTTGGGTTTGAACTTTGGTCTCCACAAAATGAATACATAAATATGGATAATTTAGTGGTGGTCTCTCCAAGATCGAGCAAAAGTGAAGCCAGAGCATTCTTTTTAAGAAGGGGTTCTGCCGTTCCAGTATTTTTAAAATCTCTTGAGGGTCAGTTCGACCACCCCTCTTCCTGGGGGTCTTGAACACCTACTTCTGAGCCTCGTACCTCAGGAGAGATTAGTGATTCAAGCCTTGAAAGGGCCTCAGGGAAGTCACAAGTGGCCCTGAAAGAGAGGCTCGGGTGCTGGTTGTGGAGGGGCCAGTTTAGCTGGCTGTGGGCTTCCTCTCCACAGGGGTCTGAGTTGGTTGGGAGCTGCTTGGGAAACTTAAATGTACTGCAGATCTGGACCTGCCCTGGGGCCAGAGCAACTTCAGCCCCAAAATGCTGGGTTTCTGGCCCTGGTGGGACCTGATGGTGGCTGATGTGTTTGCCACCAGGTTTTCTTCCCAAGGGAAGAGAATGACATGTTAGAGGGATTGGTGTATTTCCAAACCTGGCTCTGTACTTATTATTTTAAACACATCTGTAGAAGCTGCCGTGTTTAACAAAATCACTCCAGTACTCTTGCCTGGCAAATCTCATGGACAGAGGAGCCTGGAAGGCTGCAGTCCATGGGGTCGTGAAAAGTCGGACACGACTGAGCGACTTCACTTTCACTTTTCACTTTCATGCACTGGAGAAGGAAATGGCAGCCCACTCCAGTGTTCTTGCCTGGAGAATCCCAGGGACGGGGGAGCCTGGTGGGCTGCCATCTCTGGGGTCGCACAGAGTCGGACACAACTGAAGCTACTTAGCAGCAGCCTTTTAAAGGCATTACTAAATTTTTAATGGCTTTTCATCCCTGCACATTTTCTCAGATGGTAAAACCAAAAGCATAATCATTGTCACATTGGGGCTTTGTTGTGAAACGGTTATTGAATGTCTCAAAAGGGTCTCCACACTCAAAATGTGGAGGGCAGGGTGATGACCTCTGGGACCCCCGTGCTCCTTCCTCACCCTGGCAAGAAGCCCTGTGTGGGCTGGGAACCTCTGCTCCACGGCAGCCCCCTCCTCCGTGGCAGCCCACGTGCTCTCACTCTGGCTCTTGGAGAAAGCCTGAAGTCACAGCAGACCTGACTGCATCCAAGTCACTGCAGCTGAGTCCCCGTCCCTCCTGGATCCCACCATGTGCCTTGCTGTAAATTTTGCTCCCACAAAATCATGCTTGCTTTTATTATGTGGTATGAATTCTATTCCCTTAAAACTAAATGGGAGAAGGCAATGGCAACACTACAGTACTCTTGCCTGGAAAATCCCATGGATGGAGGAGCCTGGTGGGCTGCTGTCCATGGGGTCGCTAAGAGTTGGACACGACTGAGTGACTTCACTTTCACTTTTCACTTTCATGCATTGGAGAAGGAAATGGCAACCCACTCCAGTGTTCTTGCCTGGAGAATCCCAGGGACGGTGGAATCTGGTGGGCTGCCATCTTTGGGGTCGCACAGAGTTGGACATGACTGAAGCGACTTAGCAGCAGCAGCAGCAAAACTAAACGACTATCCTGGAGCAGGGCAATTAATAGGTCGCTTCTTTTCAAAGTATTCATTGGAAAAATCCCTGATGCTGGGAAAGATGAGGGGCAGAAGGAGAAGAGGGTGTCCAAGGATGAGAAGGCTGGCTGGCATCATTGATGCAATGAACATGAACTTGGGCAAACTCTGGGTAATGGTGAGGGACAGGGAGACCCAGTGTGCTGCAGTCCATGGGGTCACAAAGAGTCAGACACAGCCTGGCTACTGAGCAACAACAACACCTTTTCAGTTAAAATTAGGTTCATACCATATTTGAATGTGCAGCACCACTCTTTATTAAGTTTCAAATTAAAACACCTGACGCCTTGATTTTAGCCAGTAAGACCTATGTCAGACTTCCAACCTACAGAAATGAAAGGTAATAAATCTGTGTTATTTGAAGTCACTAAAGGTGTGGCCATTTGTTCCCACAGCAACAGGACAGAAATACAAGTACTCAAGAAACCTTGGGTTTCTCAGTTGCTTCTGGGAAAGGGGAATAGTTGAAGGACAAGAGTGAAAAAAGCATATCATTTAAATTTTGAACTATGTGAATGTGTTATTTTAATGCACATGAAAATGTTGTGAATATTTGGGGAACCACTGCTGTGACCTTTAGGGTTGCTCCCTTAACCCACTGTGTATGGGCCTCCACACACCTGTGAGTGTCTGGTCTTCTCTGCAGCAGAAGACAGGATTCAGGAGGGAGTCAGTAGAGATCCCAGTGAACCCAGGAACCCCAGGGAGGCTGGGAATCCCTCTCCTACCTTCCCACCCTTTCTCTGACCCCTCCTGCCCTTCGGGAATCCGCATGATACAATGGAAGGGCCACTTAGAATCTGAAGACTTTGGGTCTGAATTCCTTTTCTATCACTCACTCGTTTTGAAACTGAGCAAATTCCTTTACCTCTGACTCTGTTTCTTCATCCAAAAATGAGATGAGTAGCCCCCTTGCAGTGTTTTTGTAAGGATTAGGTGCATAGTATTTTGTAAGTGCTTCGTAAATATTAGATAAACCTGGATCCTGTTAAAGTTCATCTTGTTCACCTTTGGGAGAATTTACACTGCACTCAGCAGACATGAAATTCATATTTTCCCTGGCCAGAGAGACCCTGAAGAAGAGGAAAATGATCACCATTGCCATTCTATAGGGCTTCCCTGGGGGTACAGTGGTTAAGAATCCGCCTGTCAATACAGGAGACATGACTTCGATCTCTGGGTCGGGAAGATCCCCTGGAGGAGGAAACGGCAACCCACTCCCGTATTCTTGCCTGGGGAATCCCCATGGACAGAAGCGCCTGGTGGGCTACAGTCCACGGAGTCACAAAGAGTTGGACACAACTTAGCACCGGAGCACACACGCACATCATTCTGTAGCAAATCATGTTCTCTGGTCTGCCTTCACCTGGAGGACCCCAAGCACCCTCAAAGACGCCCATCCTCAGCTACTGCCAGAGGTCCTTAGCTATGTCTGCCTCTACCTGGGCATACTGGGTGCACCGGGGGTGTGCCCAGCTCTCCTGGGTGCTCGGCGCAGCTAAGGGTGGGGTACTGAGAAATCGGAGGCTGGTGTACTACCTATTGATCCACAGTTTATTCTCTCCACAGGTTTTTTTTTTTTTTAATAATTTTATGTGGTTTTTTTTGGCAGGGCTGGGTCTTCACTGTTGCACAGGTTTTTCCGTAATTGCAATGAGTGGGGGCTTCTCGTGGTGGTGCCTCCTCTTGTTGCAGAGCACAGGCTCTAGGGCACTCGGGCCTCAGTAGTTGTGGCTCCTGGGTTCTAGAGCACACTCAACAGTTGTGGCACATGGGCTTAGTTGTTCCACAGCACATGGGATTTTCCCGGGCCAGGGATCAAACACATGTCTCCTACACTGGCCAGCGGATTCTTTACCCCTGAGCTACCAGGGAAGCCCTCTCCCAGTTTCTGACCGTGAAGAGTCCAGTAGTAGCCTAGCCACATAGTTCTGGCTCAGGGTTGCTCATGAGGCTAGTCAAGCTGCTGGCCAGATAGACCTGCATCATGAAAAACGGTGAAAGGGTTGGAGGCTCCCTCTCCGAGAGGGCTCACTTCACGTGGCTATCAGTTGGCGTCCTCAGTTCCATACTGACTATTGGCTGGACTGACTCCAGGCTACCTTCTGGGCCCCTCCAGACTCCACGTAGGGTCTCTCCAGGGCAACTGGCTCCCCCAGAAGTGAGATATATGTGTGCATGTGCATGCTCGAGATGGGGAGAGAGAGCAGAACACAAGCCATGGTGTTTTTTATAACCTAACTCAGAAAAAAAAAAAAAAAAAAGGCATCCGTATTCTCCCTAATCTCAAACTGAAATTCAGCATTGCTTTCAATTAGACATGTAGGCAACCAACTAAAGCACTTAAGAGCACGTTACTGGTTTCTTTATCATTGATGCAATCACAGACTGCTTCATATCATGTAACAGGGACAGCTCCAGATCCAGACTAAATGCATCCTCACGCAATCAGACCAAGGCTGACTGCAGGTCTGATGCTGTCTTGTTGTCCTAAGTGTTCCCAATGATGCGCCTGGGCTGCCCTACCACACAGCTTTATTCTCTGCCAACTGTCTTTCAATATCATTGGTTTCCTTTACTAAGGGGGTCCCAGGCACAAAAAAGGCCAAGACTGCCACAGCCAGGTGATCTGTCTCCTCTAAGTCTCGCCTCTGCATGGGCAAATCAGGCCTTCCATGTCTATTGCCCATATGGAACAGGAACAGGCTTGTCCTTTCACCCTCATTAATTCCGTGAATGGTTTCCTCATGGATTTGTTGTTTGCTTTTCGGTGATGGTGCCTATTGTGTGCAGGCCTGGCTGGTGACTCAGCGCCTAGGGCCTCAATGGGCTGCAGGTGGGTCCCTCCAGACTCTCTGTTCTTGGAGAAACAGCTGCTGAGAGTTCCTGAATATATATCAGGAATTGATTTCAATGGGTGGAGAGTGGTGGTGGTGGAAAACTGTGAAATTTTTTATGCAAATATGAAAGCACAGAGGGGAACTTATCTCCCCTAGCCAAATCTACCTGCCTTCTCCTCAGCTGCTTCAGATGGAGCTCAGCCAATGGACACGTCTCTACAGAGGAAAGTGGGGAACATTTGTGGAGCTCTTACAAGCATCTCCCCGTTTACTGCTACTAGCACGTTTGGGAGGTGCTCTCCTATCCCCATTTAACAGATGAGGAAAATGAGGCCCCAGGACTTTATAGGACTTACTGCAGTTTGCAAGTGATAGAGCTGACTTGATCCCTAAGCCTGCAGCACACTGTTCTCACTGCCTCAGTGCTGGTGAAAGTTGGTGGCCTGGGGTTGGTGGGTGCCAGCTTGACTGCCAAATTGAGCAATTATTTCAGTAAGTTCCTGAGTAAGTAAAAGTCGTTCAGCCACATCTGACTCTTTGTGACTCCGTGGACTGCAGGCTGCCAGGCTCCTCTGTCCATGGGGTTCTCCAGGCAAGAATACTGGAGTAGGTAGCCATTCCCTTCTCCAGGGACTCTTCCTGACCAAGGGATCGTACCTGGGTCTCCTGAATTGCGGGCAGATTCTTCACTGTCTTACATTGGTGGCCTTACTGGGAAGCCACCAAAGGTTCTTGAGGTGAGGAAGTGATACAGTAAGAGTTTCACTTTAAGAAGTGAATTGGGAGCTGGAAGATGATTTATGGGGTCACCAGCCTGGAGACAGGTAAGCTGGTTAGGAAGGTATTGCAACTGATCATTGCGGGCAGATTCTTCACTGTCTTACATTGGTGGCCTTACTGGGAAGCCACCAAAGGTTCTTGAGGTGAGGAAGTGATACAGTAAGAGTTTCACTTTAAGAAGTGAATTGGGAGCTGGAAGATGATTTATGGGGTCACCAGCCTGGAGACAGGTAAGCTGGTTAGGAAGGTATTGCAACTGATCGGGTGAGACAGGCTGAGGGCCTGAAATAAGGTGATGGTGTGGGGGCAGGAAGGTGAGCCCGCAGGGATGGGGGCAGAAGCCAGACATCTGACTGCAGGTGGGGGTGGGGCTGGAAGGACATCATGGAGCATCTGGACCTGGGAGAGGTCATAGGAGCCGCCGCATGGATGTGGGGGTGGCCATGGAGGTGTCTCAGCTCCTTCACCCTCGGAGGAAGTCAAGCTGGCCTCTCTGGAGCCCAAGCTTCTCAGGCGCCTCTGGGGCCCAGGAGAGACTAGCCCTTCCTCGCCCCATGCCTGCTGTCTGGTTTTCTTCTCTTCTGACAATAAAGCCCCGTAAGCTGCGGGAACAGATGCTGTGACAGCAAGCTGGAGCCGTGAAGCTAATTGTGGTTGCACAGAATGAGCTGCCCCAGACGTGGGGGAGGGTTGCATCACTTTACGGGAGACCATCCGAATGGTGGAGGCACACGTCTCCTCCTTTCACAAATGGCCAATCACAGCAAGCTTTCTACTAAAGAAAGAGCAGTGGGCCCGAATCTCACCAGTTCCTCACCAGGAGCCTCAGGCAATGACCTCATCTCTCTGTCCCTGAGTTTCTTCATCTTTAAAATGGGAATAATACTAGTGCCCACTTCAAAGGATTGTTGAAGCTAAGTGGGTTAAACCATGATACTAGTGCCTGGTATGTAACTGGAGCTTAATAAATAGGTATTGAATGGATGAGTGTTTCAGAAGGAGCAAAATCAGAGGTGGGTTGTTTTTTTTTTTTTGCATGTGAAATGACAAAACCTTAGATAAGAAAGTCCTGGCTTTGTTCTAGCTACTTCTCAATATAGTCCATTAAAGGGGATGAGGGGAGAGTTATTGGAAGAAATAAATTTAAAACCCATGAAAAATTATTTCCTTTCTCTGCTTATTGATAGTCTTCCAGGCCCAGTATAAATGTCACCTCCTCAGGGGAGCCTTCCCTGGTTGCCACCCTTCACCATTACCCTCAGACATGGCTTTCTTTTCTTTTCCCAGGCAGCATACAGCTTGTGGGCTTTATGGTAGCACTTACTTAATTCTGCTTTATTTTAGCTGCATTTACAGCCTTCTCCTCTCACTGAACAGGAAGCTTCCTCCTGAGGCAGACACACATGGGAGCTTTGGGTTGGGTCTGGGTCCCGGCCTCCTACTACTATTCACCAGCTGGGGTAATCTCACAGAGAAGAGAGCCAGGCCCACCTGTCAGGAGCTCTCAGCTTGGCCCAGTGCCTTGAGCCCAAGGTGAGCAACACGCCGAATGAGCTGGACTCCCGGGATGAGATCACAAGGCAGCTTCTCCTCCTCTGCCCCTCCTCCCTGGCCTACATTGAAAGTTCCAGTCCCGTGATTTTTCTGGTTGCTCTTAGTCCAGGAATTTTAAAGATCCAACCCAGAATTTGATTTAAATGGAGACCTCTTGTCCGCCACCCCCACCCTTTATCTTGAGCGCTTGCTGCAGGAAGGAGGCCTTCAGCTGGGGAGGCCCTCGGTTAGCTTTCTCCTCCTTCCTCCCCTGACTCACTGTCTGCATCTCCCTCAGAATTGCAGGGGCATTTGCCCCAGCTGGCCTCTGCTCCTCCTCTGACCCCCTGACCCCGGCCTGGTTCTTTGCTCCTTCTGAGGCTGCCATGTTGGAGGACAGGGTTCTCCTCTTCACATGTACCCTCCCTCTGGGGGCAGGACTTGCCATGGAGCCCCGGCAAGTGCCAACGATAGCACATCTCTCTCTTCAGCCCAGACCCCACCCCCTCCTCCAGCTCCAGACTCTCATCTCCCAGGTTCCACCTGCCGCTGGACCATCTGCTCCAAGTCTTCCGGAACTTGGTAAATGGCACCCCTTAGCAGCTGAGTACAGAAAGTTAGAGTGGGCTTGTTTTCTTTTTTCCCCTAAGTTCACAGCCAAACTGTCTCTACCTTCTTGAGCCCTGTTTTCAACCCAGAGCCATTTGTCCTCCAGGGCACCCTCTGCTGTGTCTAGGGACTTGTTTGATCATCACGATTTGGTGGTCCGTGCTGGTGGGCAGAGAGGCCAGGGATGCTGCTAAACACCCCACAATGCCCAGGATACCCTGCCACAAAGTTGTTCAGCTCAGATGTCAATAGTGTTATGGCAGGGAAACCGTGCTCCAGCCAGAATTTGAGCTGAACCACCCTGCCTCAGTACCACACCGGATCCCAGATGCATCTTCTTCCGCCTGTGTGACGGCAGCATCCTCCTATGGGTCCCCTTGTCTACCCTGGTCCTCCTTTCGACTTGACTCCACCTAAGCAGCCAGGGGCAGCTTTCTAAAAATCCAGGCCATCCCTCCACCTTAAAACCATCCGTGGTTTTCCACAGCCCTTAGAATGAAGCTCAGACTCCTCTCCTGGCCAGTGAGGTCCTTGATAGTCTTTGCTGCCCCTCACCCGTCGCACACTCTCTCTCTCTGTAACAGGCTGCACTGGCCACATCTCTTGTTCTCCGAGGTACTAGGTCTTGGCTGTCTGCCAGGGGGCTCCCCTAGACGTTTTGTGGGTGCCTTCTCATCACTTGGGTTTCTGCCCACATCTGCGCCCACTTCAGAGAGTCGGGCGGGGCTGCCGCAGGGCTGTGTAGTTGAAGGCGGGTTTGGTTCCTGTGATTTCGTGACTCAGCGTGTGTTCGCCTCTCTGCTCTGGGGCAGTGGGGACTAGGGTGTGTGAGGCTGCTTTTCGTCAAAACAGCTACAGAACTAGAGCAAGTCAGCTGTTCTCAGCATCTGGAAGCTTGCCTGCACCTTCTGATTTATGTGTTGAGCAGTGGCTGACTTCTTCCTGCTCCCTTCCTAACTGGGGTGGATGAGGAGGAAATGGGACCCAGAACCCCAGGGAGCTCTCCTCTGCTTGTTAACTCGAAGCCTGCAGCTTACACAGCTCACACTCCTCACACGGCCTTCAGGGGCCACCGCTGTCTGGGGCTCAGCCCGGGCACAGCTCTTGTGACCCACTTTCAGCCCTGGGTTAGCTCGGGGCAGCTCCTCCGCCTGGAGTGACTCTCCCCCTCCCACCCTTCCCCTTCGCCTGGCCCAGGAGCAAGGGGCAGGGCGCCAGGATGGGAGGCACAGGTGGGAGACAATTTACTTAGGTGACTGCTTGGTGCCCAGCTCAGGCAGGCTCTTTACATGCTATTTCTCTCTTAACATATTCATCATGCCAGACTGTCAGGCCGTCTTTATTTATGCTCATCATCCAGACAAAGGACTTCCCCGGTGGCTCAGAAGGTAAAGCATCTGCCTACAATGCAGGAGACCCAGGTTCGATCCCTGGGTAGGAAGACCCCCTGGAGAAGGAAATGGCAACCCACTCCAGTACTCTTGCCTGGAAAATCCCATGGACAGAGGAGCCTGGTAGGCCACAGTCCATGGGGTCACAAAGAGTCGGACATGACTGAGCGACTTCAATATCCAGGCAAATAAACAGTCACAGAAATTTAGGTAACTGGCCAGGATTACACGGGGGAACAAGGTTCAAACCCAAGTTCACGCTCAGCTGACTCCAAAACTCCTAGACACCTCCCTCCGCATGTCAGCCAAGGTGTGCAGTAACTGAGACCAAGAGAACAGATCACGAAGGTGTAAGGGCTGGGAGGGGGTTGGTATTTGGAGCTTGACAATCTGGTGCTCCAAACTTCCTCAGCCAAAATAGGTGCAAAAGTAGATGTTCTGCCTCTTTTTTTTTCATTGTCAAGCTGTGTGGTTTGCACGGTCTTAGTTTCCCAACCAGGTATCAAACCTGTGTCCCCCACAGTGAAAGCGCTGAGTCCCAGCTGCTGGACCCCTAGGCACATTCCTGGATGGTCATCCTTTCTGAAGTGTTGACCTAAAAACGAAACTCCTGTGAATATAAAGTGAAAGCTCTGGGACCCACTTCCTCGGTGACCGTCTGCTGAGCCCCAGCTGTGTTCTAGGAGAGGAGGAGACTTGTTCACAGCCCAGGGTGGAGGGTGTGAGTAAAGATGGGGCAGGGAGGGAAGAGGAGGCAGGGCCGTGAGAGGCCGCTGTTGGGAGGATTCTGACGGTGGAGTTAATCTGAGAAACCCTTGCTGTGAGATTTTGACCCCTCTGTGATTCGGGGTGGAGGGGTCTGGTTTGTGTGTGAGGGGGTGTGGCTTTGTGCATTGAGAGGAAAGCTAGCTGTGTGTGGGGAGTGTGTATGTGTCGGGGTGGGGAGTGGGTCCCAGGGGCTCCTGGGAGCTGCTCACTCCTTTGGCCCCCAGGTGGTCCCCTCCCTGGACTCAGAAGAGCCTCTGCCACCAGCGGAATCTGAGGTGTGTCTGAGGGGAAGCAGCTGAGGAGAACTTTCTACACCCTGAGGAGACGTGGGCCAGGTGCATCCTGTGGAGCTGTGGTCTCGGGAGGTCTCCGCAGGCCAGGCCACCTGAGCCGATTGGGAGGAGGTGCAGGGTTGGTGGGGGGGGCGGGCACAGGTGGGCCCTCACAGTGCGTAGCCATTGACAGAGGGAAGAGGCAGGCCACCAGTTTCTGCCCTAAGTGCTGACATCCGTGTCTCTTCTGAGGCTGGGAGCCTGGGAGCCCAAGATGAACAGAGCCCGGGATAGCCTTGGCCAACTGCTCTTCACCCTGGACGATCTCTTCCAGAAACGCGTGTGCTCTGGCGCCGTAACATGGCCCAGCAGCTGCTCAGGGTCACAGCGGATGTACCAGCTCAGGAAACGAGAACTGAGCCACCGGGTTGAAGGTGGTTTTGTCACTCACCAGTGGGTAACCTCAGGCAGCCGTCAAGGGCTCTGGCCTGGAGTTCCTTCCTCCTTGCATGCTGGGGCCAGCCCACCCAGCCCCAGGGAAGCTGTGGGGATCAAACCAGACAATAATAAAAGTGAAGCATCTATTCAGACTCCTGAGTCACCAGGGAAATGCAAATTGTGCATCATGAGAGGCCTCCTCCTGCCCACTGGGGTGGGGAGGGGCTGAAATGAATGATACCGTGTCAAATGCTAACCAGGACATGGAGCAACTGGCAACCTCACACACTGCTGTCTAACAGTTTGGCGGTTTCTTGAAAAGTTAGACATCACCTAGACATCTCCGGGTGGGCTTCTGTGGTAGCTCAGTGGTAAAGAATCCACCCGCCAATGTGGGAAACATGAGTTCGATTCCTGGTTTGGGAAGATCCCTTAGAGAAGGAAATGGCAACCCCCTCCCAGGATTCCTACCTGGGAAGTTCCATGGACAGAGAAGCCTGGTCACAAAGAGTCCATGGGGTCACAAAGAGTTGGACATGATTGAGCAACTGAAAAACAAGAAGACATCACCAGAGAGTCCGTGCTGCACGAGTCCACTGGTAGAGTCTCATCCCTGTGGTTCATATTTCAGCTCTGCTATCTCCTAGCTCGATGACTCTGGGCACAGTGCTTAACCTTCTGGCCTCTGGGAGACTGGCTATTGTCCTCATTTGTTCTGAATTATCTATATGTTTAACGTGGTCTGTGAACCAGACTAATAGATTCACTACTCATTTGTTCATTCATTCTCACAGACACTCACTGGTCCTCTATCACATCAGACCAGCTCATTCCCAGGCCTGTAGTCCTACCGACCCCCCTCATTCACCTGTTAAACCTCAATAGTTGAACCCTATTTTGAAGGAGAAAGGGGTGGCAGAGGTTGAGATGGTTAGGTAGCATCACCAACACAACAGACATGAATCTAAGTCAGCTTTGGGAAATAGTGAAGGACAGGGAAGCCTGGCATGCTGCAGTCATGGGGTTGCAAAGAGTTGGACTTGACTTAGTGACTGAACAATAACAACAAATGGGAGATAAAAAAATACTACCTTATTAGAAGTTCATCAAAGTCAGGAGTTTTCTGAAAGTGTATCAAGCCTTGTGCTAGGAGCACAGTTAAAGGACTGTCCTTGGGCTTCCCTGGTGAGCCAGTGGTTAAGACTCTGCCTTCCAAAGCAGGGGGTATTGATTCAATCCCTGGTTGAGAAACTAAGGTCCCACATACCATGTTCAGTACAGTTCAGTTCAGTTCAGTCACTCAGTCATGTCTGACTCTTTGCAACCCCATGGACCACAGCACACCAGGTCTCCCTGTCCGTCACCAACTCCTGAAGTTTACTCAAACTCATCTCCATCAAGTCAGTGATGCCATCCAACCATGTCATCCTCTGTCGTCCCCTTCCTCTCCCACCTTCAATCTTTCCCAGCATCAGGGTCTTTTCAAATGAGTCAACTCTTTGCATCAGGTGGCCAAGGATTGGAGTTTCAGCTTCAACATCAGTCCTTCAAATGAACACTCAGGACTGATCTCCTTTAGAATGGACTGGTTGGATCTCCTTGAGATCCAAGGGACTCTCAAGAGTGTTCTCCAATACCACAGTTCAAAAGCATCAATTCTTCAGCACTTAGCTTTTTTTATAGTCCAACTCTCACATCCATACATGACCACTGGAAAAACCATAGCCTTGATGAGACGGACCTTTGTTGGCAAAGTAATGTCTCTGCTTTTTATATGCTGTCTAGGTTGGTTATAACTTTCAAGGAGCAAGTGTCTTTTAATTTCATGGCTGCAGTCACTATCTACAGTGATTTTGGAGCCCCCCAAAATAAAGTCAGCCACTGTTTCCCCATCTATTTACAATGAAGTGATGGGACCAGATGCCATGATCTTAGTTTTCTGAATGTTGAGCTTTAAGCCAGCTTTTCCACTCTCCTCTTTGACTTTCATCAAGAGGTTCTTTAGCTCCTCTTCACTTTCTGCCATAAGGGTGGCATCATCTGCATATCTGAGGTTATTGATATTTCTCCCAGCAATCTTGATTCCAGCTTGTGCTTCATCCAGCTCAGCCTTTCTCATGATGTACTCTGCATATAAGTTAAATAAGCAGGGTGACAATATACAGCCTTGACATACTCCTTTTCCTATTTGGGACCAGTCTATTGTTCCATGTCCAGTTCCAACTGTTGCTTCCTGACCTACATATAGATTTCTCAAGAGGCAGGTCAGGTGGTCTGGTACTCCCATCTCTTTCAGAATTTTCCACAGTTTGTGGTGATCTACACAAAGGCTTTAGCATAGTCAATAAAGCAGAAATAGATGTTTTTCTGGAACTTTCTTGCTTTTTCCATGATCCAGTGGATGTTGGCAATTTGATCTCTGGTTCCTCTGCCTTTTCTAAAACCAGCTTGAACATCTGGAAGTTCACAGTTCACATATTGCTGAAGCCTGGCTTGGAGAATTTTGAACATTACTAGCATGTGAGATGAATGCAATTGTGCAGTAGTTTGAGCATTCTTTGGCATTGCCTTTCTTTGGGATTGGAATGAAAACTGACCTTTTCTAGTCCTGTGGCCACTGCTGAGTTTTCCAAATTTGCTGGCATATTGAGTGCAGCACTTTCACAGCATCATCTTTCAGGATTTGAATGAGCTCCACTGGAATTCCATCACCTCCACTAGCTTTGTTCATAGTGATGCTTCCTAAGGCCCACTTGACTTCACATTCCAGGATGTCTGGCTCTAGGTGAGTGATTACACCATCGTGATTATCTTGGTTGTGAAGATCTTTTTTGTAGAGTTCTTCTGTGTATTCTTGCCACTACTTAATATCTTCTGCTTCTGTTAGGTCCATACCATTTTTGTCCTTTATTGTGCCCATCTTTGCATGGGGTGTGCAAAATAAACAAACAGAAACAAACAAAAAAAACAAACCACAGTCCTGTTCAGGGCCATGGTGGATATATAACATACAACAGACATCTACAATGTAGTAGGAAAGTATAGGGACAACGGAAGGCAGAAGGAGTTCTGAGAGCACGGAACAAGGACAACTAATTGGTGCTGGGCATATTAAGGAAGGCTTCATGGAAGAGGTAACATCTGAGTTAGACAAAAGAAATAGAGGAAAGAAGTCCTGTGGCAGCAGAAATAAAGCTAGTTTTTTTGTTTTTTGTTTTTTTTAAGAAAGAACTATTCCCAAACTGGGGTAGTTTGTTCTCTGTCAAGAGAAAACAAAGAAACCACAGTGACCGACTCTCAGCATCTCCTGAATCAGTCAAATAGGAAAGATTTAGAGCATCTGCCTGGGAGGGCAGCTGAAATCTCCAAGAAGGTGATAGCCATAGATTCTAACTGCAGCAGAGCTGTGATTAAACTGCCCACCTCAGCGGTTGGCTACCCTCCCAGTAGCCTTGTCTCTCAGGAGACCAGACAGAAAGACTGGGCCTTTTATGTGGTCCCCCCAGAGGAAGGCCTCCATACCATTCTGTTTAGAAAGCCCAGGAAGTAGGTGTCCATATCACAGGTGAGGAAATGAGGAGAAAACCCCTAGAGCTAAGATCTAGGTGACCTTTGGCCCGGGTTCATGGGTGAGGAGAAGCAGAAAGTTACCAGAGTCAGCAGAGAGAGGACTTTTGATGTCCGGGTCTATCAGCCTCAGCGGATTGGTCCAAGTTGTGCAGGAGCCATGGCTAATTCCTATAAGACTTCCGGTGATTCTCATGTGCAGGTTGGATGGAGAAGCACTGACTCAGAGCAAGGGATTTGTGATGTCTCCAGGGATTCTGGATTTGGGAAAGGGAACGTAGGAGAGTAAGTTTGGGAGAGTCCAGAGAGACAAGCAGTTCAGAAGGAACTGAGATGGATGAGTTTGAGGCATATGAATTAAGACAGAAAGACATCAGCTGTTCTTGTTTATTGTTTAAAGGGTGAAGGTGAGAATGAACAATTGGACATCTCGGTTAGGGGTTGCTTCTGAACTCTGTGCAATGGAGATCAGAGAGGGCTCCTAAGAAACCCTGTTTACAAGGAAGTTTGCATTCAGGCTGAGCACCAGGCGCTGGGAAAAGGTGAGAGGCGTGAGCATGAGCTTGCGGAAAATCACAGAGCGAGCCGTGTAACAGGTGCTAGGGATTAAAAACCAAGCCCTGTTTTTACCATCTCTGCTTCCAAATTTTCTTCTCTGCACAGCTGAATGATGCACTAACTTTGCTTCATAGCAAATTTCTTAATGGTCTCTGGCAGCACCGAGGCAGCCTTCATACTCCATTTGTTCCTTGGATAATAAGCCTAGCCTCAGAGCCAAAAGAGAAAGCCCCAGTGCTTGTTAAATCTGCTGGCATGGGCTGTCTGCTCCCTGAAACCTCCATCAGACTCTGTGCTGAAATCTCTCAGCTCAGGAAGGCCATTTGCATCTAGGAAAATGGCCCTTGGTGACTAATAGAAATCCAGTTTTATATTGATGGGGAAGGGCTTTGATAAGCAGCAATAATTTTGATTGCACAGAGAAATGGAGCTCATCTCTATTTCCTTTTGGGGAACCTGGTTTATGCTTCCCCCATACAGCACTTCCCTGGGGCTCCCAGACAGTGGGTTGACCAGGTATAATTAATCTCAGAGGCTCTCTGGTCCAGTTTTTGCACACGGCACACAATCTGCCTTATTTTTTCCCCAGCTTCTCAGCTCAGAGAGAATTGTGATGATGGGGCAACCCGAATTCTAATAATGCTTCAAGTAGTCATTTGGGCTTGATGCATTTGGACTGGTGCAGACAGAACCTGAACGGCTGGGAGGATTCTGTCTGGCTTTTCCTCCCCCCCAGGAGTCTGGAAATTAAGGCTGTTATTTTCCATTTGGCATCCCGGGAGCTGGCTTGTTATTGCCAAAGACAAAGGAATGGGTTTCTAGAATGATCACTTGGGAGAACAGGCACCAGAAAGGAACCCTAGATGCTTCCAGAAAGGTAGGCAGTGGGGATCTCGGTAGGGTAATCTAAATGTGAAACATCTCTGTCAACTACTTGGGATCATCTCACCGTGGGTGGAAGACTCCTGGACACATCCCTACTGGGCATTCAGTCCATCTGGGAAGGCAGGAAAGACCACTTTGCCTTCAGGGTTTTACTGTGCCCTTTGGGGAAAAACTCTAGTCTTCCTGCATTTCTAAGATACCCGTTCAATGAAGATGTGTAGGCTAAGCCTTCCAGAATAAATTCAGTTCAATCCAAACAAAAGTGTTGCAGACCTACTGATGCCAGGAGGGAGGTGGGGGGTGAAGACGGGAAAGGATGCAGTTGGTCACATAGCCCTTGTGTCATGGACAGTCCTTGATCGAGCGCCAGCTTAGTATCAAGGTCTTTACTGCCACAAGAGATGCAGAAATGAAGGGGGGAAGCCCTGACTGCTGGAAGCATTTCTATTTGGGCAGGTAGTTGCAGACTACCATCAGAGCCACAGAGTAACAAACACTGTCCTGGAAGCTCTGATAGAGACCTCAGAAAAGATGTTAAACCCAGAAGACACTGGACTTGATGCTGAGCATGGAAACCAGAGAAGCTGGAGAGAGGAGGAATTGGGATTTCAACAAAGTGTCTGACCATTTCTCTTGCTAGTCTGGTCAAGAATAGCAAGAGCTAACTTGCCCACAGCATTGACCATATTCTTGGAGCAGTTTCAGGGGCATCACATGTATTCATTTAGTCCTCATCACAAGCCTTTGAAGTAGGTACTATCATTATCCCCATTTTATGGATGAAGAAACTGAGACACTAAGAGGTTAAATGACTTCTTCCAGATGACCTCTAGTAAGTGGTAGAATAGGATTTGGTCCCAGACAGTCTGACTCTAGACAAATCTGGTACAGTTAGGTGGATCTCTCAGAGGTTAAAGAATATGCCTGCAATGTGGGAGACATGTGAAACATCTCTGTCAACTACTTGGGATCATCTCACCGTGGGTGGAAGACTCCTGGACACATCCCTACTGGGCATTCAGTCCATCTGGGAAGGCAGGAAAGACCACTTTGCCTTCAGGGTTTTACTGTGCCCTTTGGGGAAAAACTCTAGTCTTCCTGCATTTCTAAGATACCCGTTCAATGAAGATGTGTAGGCTAAGCCTTCCAGAATAAATTCAGTTCAATCCAAACAAAAGTGTTGCAGACCTACTGATGCCAGGAGGGAGGTGGGGGGTGAAGACGGGAAAGGATGCAGTTGGTCACATAGCCCTTGTGTCATGGACAGTCCTTGATCGAGCGCCAGCTTAGTATCAAGGTCTTTACTGCCACAAGAGATGCAGAAATGAAGGGGGGAAGCCCTGACTGCTGGAAGCATTTCTATTTGGGCAGGTAGTTGCAGACTACCATCAGAGCCACAGAGTAACAAACACTGTCCTGGAAGCTCTGATAGAGACCTCAGAAAAGATGTTAAACCCAGAAGACACTGGACTTGATGCTGAGCATGGAAACCAGAGAAGCTGGAGAGAGGAGGAATTGGGATTTCAACAAAGTGTCTGACCATTTCTCTTGCTAGTCTGGTCAAGAATAGCAAGAGCTAACTTGCCCACAGCATTGACCATATTCTTGGAGCAGTTTCAGGGGCATCACATGTATTCATTTAGTCCTCATCACAAGCCTTTGAAGTAGGTACTATCATTATCCCCATTTTATGGATGAAGAAACTGAGACACTAAGAGGTTAAATGACTTCTTCCAGATGACCTCTAGTAAGTGGTAGAATAGGATTTGGTCCCAGACAGTCTGACTCTAGACAAATCTGGTACAGTTAGGTGGATCTCTCAGAGGTTAAAGAATATGCCTGCAATGTGGGAGACATGGGTTCGATCCCTGGGTTGGGAAGATCCCCTGGAGAAGGAAATGGCAACCCACTCCAGTATTCTTGTCTGGTGAGTCCCATGGACAGAGGAGCCTGGTGGGCTACAGTCCACGGGGTGGCAAAGAGTTGGACATAACTGAGCGACTTCACTTCACTTCACTTCTGGTTGAACAACCCTATACCAAGAGGGTGTTTCTTCATGCTTTGCTTGGTTTACTCAAAATAATTCATGTTGTAAAAGCAATAGGCATTGGAGAAAGTTTGCAGAAAAGACTAAAGCTTCCCTTTCAGGATTGACATGATGTTGGCATGAAGCGGTTACAGAGTAACTCTTCTGACCAGTGCGGTGTTATAATCCACAGTCACAGCCTCGCACCACAGAATAATGTCATTTCAGTGTGAAAAGTGGTAGTCACTCAATTGTGTCTGACTCTCTGTGACTCCACTGACCTTACCAGGCTCCTCTGTCCATGGAATTTTCCAGGCAAGAACAGTGGAATGAGTTGCCATGTCCTCCTCCAGGGGATCTCCCTGACCCAGGGATGGAATCTGGGTCTCCTGCACTGCAGGCAGATTCTTCACCATCTGAGTTACCAGCAAAGCCCTATTTCAGTGCAAACCCCCATAAGAATCATTGGTCAAGCCCTAAGCAATGGTAAAGACCCATTTTGGGGAGATAATACAGGCCACAAAGAAAATCTGGACACTGGGCCCTTACCCCCAAGAGCAGCACAGGGGGCTGCAGCAATAGACAGCCTTTCCCCGAGGAAAAGCTTAAAGCCAGTAGAGGAAGGGTACAGAAAGCGTCACTGGGAGACCTCGACCCAGAAGAAACTACACGTAGAAAGAACCTGGTCTGAACGACTGAGCTTTAGGCCTAGCTAAAGCATGTTCTGGGCCTTCCCTAGTGGCTCAGCGGTAGAAAATCCACCAGCCAATGCAGGAGACCCAGGTGTGATCCCTGGGTTAGGAAGATCCCTTGGAGGAAGAAATGTCAACGCGCTCCAGTATTCTTGCTTGGAGAATTCCGTGGGCAGAGGAGACTTGTGGGCTCCAGTCCATGTGGTCACAAAAAGCTGGACATGACTTAGGAACTGAACAGCAACAGAGCATTTTCTACAGTTAAAGAATTTTCTATGGGGTCCATTTCCTCAATAGCTCAAGGGGTCCACGTGCAGGGACAGCACCTACAGACGTGCAGGCTGTCCACTGCACAAGGGCGCCCACCTCAGGGACAAGTGAGGACTAGAATGCAGTCTGCTTTCCACTCACCACACCATGTGCCCTTGGGGAAAATGGACCCAGGTGGTGCCTCGGGAGAAAATAACATAGATTCCAAGGGCCAACATCTAGCATATTTGTGGGCCGGTGGGAGAGCCCAGCAAAGATGGTGAGTGGGTCACCCCAGCTGCCACTGCTGGGTCCTGGCCATCCTAGAAGAGTGGGCCAGAGGGGGCCCTTCTGCAGGTGTTGAAAAAATGCAGTGAAAAGAATGTCATCGAGAAGCACTCGCACACAGAGGGATGTATCCTCCCTTCCCTGGCCTCTGCTGAGTCACAGACAGACAGACAGACATGCACACCCGACCAAATGCCAACACACAGGCAGACACCTCCCCCCAGAGGACCCATGACACACAATTAGGCATGGCCAGTAGCCCCCCTGGCGCCCCACAGACTGGAGTCGGATGAGCTGTTGTGTTTCCTACACCTGTGCCTATACACACGCACTCGTACACCTGTACACACCCCCCTGCCCCAGCAGGCATGCACACCCACACGCCCACTGTCACTCTAGCCTGTGGAGGCAGGATAGGAATGTGCATGAGCTCTGAGTCTTGGCCTGAGCAGGTGTGTGGGCGTCTCCTGACCCCAAACGGGTGGCCAGTTGCAGGAGACAGGCCTCGGGTTAGCTGCGCACAGTGGCCTTGTGTGCGGGGGTGGTGAGTGAGTGTTGCCATGGAGATGAGAGCTGGAGATGCCACGATGGGAAGCAGGTTCCGTGTGGGCGGCCCTAGGGCATGGATCCACAGACTACAGGGACAGAGGGAGGGTGGGCATCCGAGGGTCTGGGCTGGGAGGAGGGCTCCCGGGGTCTGGTGTGAGCGGAGGGGGTCAAGGATGGCAGGACTAGCTGCCTGTATCTCAGGCCTGGGCATGAGGTGCTGAGTTTATTAGCTGGTCTCCGGCTGGCTACACAGAACCAGACAATGAGCCCTCTTCCCTCACTGCAAGTTCTGGCTCACCCACAGCTGAGGTGAAGCCCACAAGGAGGGCAGAGCAGGCACTTGGATGAGAAAGATAACTGGCTTCAGGAGACTAGCTGTTCGGGGAAGGTCGTGGACAGACAGAAGTGGTCAACTCTGGCAGATTCGATATTCGTTTCCTGGCCATCACTTGTGAGCCTGGGCAAAGTACGTCACCTCTCTCATGGTCTGATGGTTGCCAGGGCCACGTGAGTTCTCAGTCCACGGGCTGGACCCTCAACCGACAGGCCAGTGGCTCACCTGCACACCCAGTGGCTTAGTCTGTGCTTCTGGAAGAGGGGCCGTCTACCCTCTGCTTCTCTGTGGGGGAAAGTGGGGTCCAGACTGTCAGGACAGTGGGTAGAGGCTGGCGTCATCACCAGAGAGACCAGGGCTCAGATCCAGCTGTGTGTCCTCGGGAAAGCCATGGATCTCTCTGAGCTTTACCAGCAAATGCCTCCTTAGCGGCTCAGCTGAGACCCCAGGGCCATTGGTCTGGCACCTGACCGAGTCTGATGCCTGACCTGTTGTGCTTCTCAGGCCCCTCAGCTTCTGCCAAGGGGGCCTGTGAGGCCCCCCAACCCCTGGGCCTTGGGTGAGGGCAAGTGTTGGACGAAGATGCAGGAGCCTGTGTCTAAAGTGAGGAGGGGGCTGGCAGATGGCAGTGCAAAGCCAGGGCAGGGGTGGGAGCCCTCCGCTTCCCCTCTCTGGGCCAGGAGGGTGGGACTGGACTCCCCGTGCTAAAAGCCTGGGGCCAGGGCACCCCTTCCTCCCCCAGCGAGGGCGTGGGGCCAAGCTGGCACCACTGGAAGCAGCTTGAATAGGGAGGTGGCGAGAAACCCAGGGGAAGCCACAGAAGGGTTGGCTCTGGGCTCAGAGGCTTGGGGAGACAGTGGTAGGGGGTGTGCGATATGGGAGGAGGGTCAGCACCCACCACACTGACTGGCATCTATTGGGATTTCTGTGGAAATGTTTGCTTAGGCAGAAAAAACTCCATTGCCTTGGAAACCCAAAGTCTTCTCTGTCATGGTGAGTCCCTTGGTGGGAGAACAATCTCAAGGATGCCAAAGATGGCAAACTTAGGGATTTGCCCTAACTTAGGGACCTTCCCAGGCAGACCCCGGGGCAACCCCACAGCCCTGCCCCAGGGAGAAAGAGGGCCACAATCACTTACTCACTTACTCATTCAATCAACAAATACCTGCTGGTCTCTGTCAAGCCCTGTGCTGGGGATGCAGAAATTTATCTAACATGGTCCCTGAACTTGAAGAGGACACAGTGTATGGGGAGACAGGTGTGTACTGATAAATGAAAATGATTTAGTGGGTAAAGGCTTTAATAGGGCTATGGGAGAATGCTGTGTAAGTACAGAGGGAGGGTGGGAGAGCTACCTGGAGGAGGTGACATTTTTACTAACCTGAGGCAGGGAGCCTACCCCAAGCAGAGGGAACAGAAGCATGGTCAAAGGTGGAGAGGACAGGAGCATAGTCTCAGGAGGTGGACGAGACTCACTCACATCCAAGGTGAGGCCGTGTGCTGCAGTGGTCAGTGCAAGAGCCAGGCTGCCTGCCCTTGAACTCCAGCTGTGCCGCTTCCCAGCTGGATGACCTTGGGCAAGGTACTTCAGTACTCACTGCCTAATTTCCTTATCTGTAAAATGGATGTGGTAACACAGCCCACCTTAGAGGGCTGTTATGGGATAAACACCTTGGAATGTGTAAAACACTGAGCAAGGCTGGCCCCTGTAATGTTACTATTAATAATAGCTCTTCCCAACCCCACCCACCTGAGCTGCTCAGGGAAGGGCTGATCCTGAAGGCCAAGGGCACTGGATGAAGAGAGATGACCTCTTCATCTCTGGCTGGGCTACTCCTGGAAGGCACTTGGGAAACCCAGCCCCCTGCCAGGCCCTCACCCATCCTACAGCAGAGAACACTGAGGTCCTTGGAGGGAACAGGGCTCGCCAGGACCCACAGCAAATTTGCAGCAGTGCGCTGGTGGGGTTAGCGTTCACCGAATGAAAGGCTGTTATGTATCTGACCTGAATAAATAATTTATTCCTGGATTTCAATAATTTAAAAGCCTTCATTTCATCGGCATCTCATCAAAAATAGAAACCTTCTGCTTTTTTCATTCTATATTTCTTTTTAAAGTAGCACACGGGAACAGGGGCCAGAGACGGCCTTTGAGGTTTTGTGGCTGCCGACCCTGGACAGGCCACAAACCTGCACCTCTGGCTGGACAGGAGGCAAGTGGCCTTTGCTTCAAGCCTCCCCACTTCCCTTCTCTTTCATCAGTGCCTACCTGTCCTTGGGTCTGCTGCATGAGGGGACAGAGGTTGCTAGAGGAGCTGGCCCAGAGCCCCGGGGCCCTGGGTGCTGTGGACAGCAGGCAATGGCCAGAACCCCCTCCTCCATCCCGTGTCTCTGCCCAGACCTGGGCTCACAAGCTATAGCAATGTCTGTCCCTGAGTAGGGGCAGGGGCAGGGGGAGCTTAGAGGAAATGTTGGGGAACCAGGTGGACAAAGATGCACAGAGGGAGGGAGCATTGGCGGGAGGAGAGGCCTCCTCTCCTCCTGGGGGGGTCTAGGGGCTTCTCTGAGCCCCATCACTTGAGCAACTGGGGGCTCTGCCTGCCCCAGGACAGCCCCACCTGGTTTCCCTGTGACCTTGCAAAGCACAGCTCCCCAGAACCAGCATCCTCCAGGGAACCCGGCCAGGGCAATGAATCGGCACAGGCCCAGTCAGCCTCACAGACCCTCTCAGCTGCCATCAGCACGGGTTTTCCCTGCTCACCTCGTGGCTGTCCCTGTCTGTTCCCCTCCCTGGAGCTTCCCTCAAAGGGTAACCACAGCTCAAGGTCTCCTCCCAAATGGGAATGCACCCCCAGCTGGCCCTCACTCCCTCTCTCAGCCTTCAGCTCAGACCCTGTCCTTAGCATCTGCATCTCCAAAGGTCATCACGCCCTGAGCCTTTGTCCAGCCCTGAACATCATGCTCCATCTTGTTCAGCTTTTGGGCTCTTGGTACAATAACTCTTAGCACAACAACTTCTGGGGCAGCTTGGAAGCCTTCAGTGCTTTCTATCAAATTAACCCTGCTGACCCTAAACTATCCTAATGCGTGTGTGAAGTCATGCAGTCATGTCTGATTCTGCTGGTCTCTGTCAAGCCCTGTGCTGGGGATGCAGAAATTTATCTAACATGGTCCCTGAACTTGAAGAGGACACAGTGTATGGGGAGACAGGTGTGTACTGATAAATGAAAATGATTTAGTGGGTAAAGGCTTTAATAGGGCTATGGGAGAATGCTGTGTAAGTACAGAGGGAGGGTGGGAGAGCTACCTGGAGGAGGTGACATTTTTACTAACCTGAGGCAGGGAGCCTACCCCAAGCAGAGGGAACAGAAGCATGGTCAAAGGTGGAGAGGACAGGAGCATAGTCTCAGGAGGTGGACGAGACTCACTCACATCCAAGGTGAGGCCGTGTGCTGCAGTGGTCAGTGCAAGAGCCAGGCTGCCTGCCCTTGAACTCCAGCTGTGCCGCTTCCCAGCTGGATGACCTTGGGCAAGGTACTTCAGTACTCACTGCCTAATTTCCTTATCTGTAAAATGGATGTGGTAACACAGCCCACCTTAGAGGGCTGTTATGGGATAAACACCTTGGAATGTGTAAAACACTGAGCAAGGCTGGCCCCTGTAATGTTACTATTAATAATAGCTCTTCCCAACCCCACCCACCTGAGCTGCTCAGGGAAGGGCTGATCCTGAAGGCCAAGGGCACTGGATGAAGAGAGATGACCTCTTCATCTCTGGCTGGGCTACTCCTGGAAGGCACTTGGGAAACCCAGCCCCCTGCCAGGCCCTCACCCATCCTACAGCAGAGAACACTGAGGTCCTTGGAGGGAACAGGGCTCGCCAGGACCCACAGCAAATTTGCAGCAGTGCGCTGGTGGGGTTAGCGTTCACCGAATGAAAGGCTGTTATGTATCTGACCTGAATAAATAATTTATTCCTGGATTTCAATAATTTAAAAGCCTTCATTTCATCGGCATCTCATCAAAAATAGAAACCTTCTGCTTTTTTCATTCTATATTTCTTTTTAAAGTAGCACACGGGAACAGGGGCCAGAGACGGCCTTTGAAGGTTTTGTGGCTGCCGACCCTGGACAGGCCACAAACCTGCACCTCTGGCTGGACAGGAGGCAAGTGGCCTTTGCTTCAAGCCTCCCCACTTCCCTTCTCTTTCATCAGTGCCTACCTGTCCTTGGGTCTGCTGCATGAGGGGACAGAGGTTGCTAGAGGAGCTGGCCCAGAGCCCCGGGGCCCTGGGTGCTGTGGACAGCAGGCAATGGCCAGAACCCCCTCCTCCATCCCGTGTCTCTGCCCAGACCTGGGCTCACAAGCTATAGCAATGTCTGTCCCTGAGTAGGGGCAGGGGCAGGGGGAGCTTAGAGGAAATGTTGGGGAACCAGGTGGACAAAGATGCACAGAGGGAGGGAGCATTGGCGGGAGGAGAGGCCTCCTCTCCTCCTGGGGGGGTCTAGGGGCTTCTCTGAGCCCCATCACTTGAGCAACTGGGGGCTCTGCCTGCCCCAGGACAGCCCCACCTGGTTTCCCTGTGACCTTGCAAAGCACAGCTCCCCAGAACCAGCATCCTCCAGGGAACCCGGCCAGGGCAATGAATCGGCACAGGCCCAGTCAGCCTCACAGACCCTCTCAGCTGCCATCAGCACGGGTTTTCCCTGCTCACCTCGTGGCTGTCCCTGTCTGTTCCCCTCCCTGGAGCTTCCCTCAAAGGGTAACCACAGCTCAAGGTCTCCTCCCAAATGGGAATGCACCCCCAGCTGGCCCTCACTCCCTCTCTCAGCCTTCAGCTCAGACCCTGTCCTTAGCATCTGCATCTCCAAAGGTCATCACGCCCTGAGCCTTTGTCCAGCCCTGAACATCATGCTCCATCTTGTTCAGCTTTTGGGCTCTTGGTACAATAACTCTTAGCACAACAACTTCTGGGGCAGCTTGGAAGCCTTCAGTGCTTTCTATCAAATTAACCCTGCTGACCCTAAACTATCCTAATGCGTGTGTGAAGTCATGCAGTCATGTCTGATTCTTTGTGACCCCATGGACTGTAGCCTACCAGGCTCGTCTGTCCATGGGATTTTCCAGGCAAGGATACTGGAGTGGGTTGTCATTTCCTTCTCCAGGGGATCTTCCTGACCCTGGGATCAAACCTGGGTCTCCTGCACTGCAGGCAGACTCTATACCATCTGAGCCACCAGGAAAGCCACACTATCCTAGTAGGTGAATTGTATTTATTATCGAGTAACTTTCATGAAATAGATGGGGAAACAGTGGAACCAGTGTCAGACTTTATTTTGGGGGGCTCCAAAATCACTGCAGATGGTGACTGCAGACATGAAATTAGAAGATGCTTACCTCTTGGAAGAAAAGTTATGACCAACCTGGATGGTATATTCAGGAGCAGAGACATTACTTTGCTGACTAAGGTCCGTCTAGTCAAGGCTATGGTTTTTCCTGTGGTCATGTATGGATGTGAGAGTTGGACTGTGAAGAAGGCTGTGTGCCGAAGAATTGATGCTTTTGAACTGTGGTGTTGGAGAAGATTCTTGAGAGTCCCTTGGACTGCAAGGAGATCCAACCAGTCCATTCTGAAGGAGATCAACCCTGGGATTTCTTTGGAAGGAATGATGCTAAGGCTGAAACTCCAGTACTTTGGCCACCTCATGTGAAGAGTTGACTCATTGGAAAAGACTCTGATGCTGGGAGGGATTGGGAGCAGGAGGAAAAGGGGACAACCGAGGATGAGATGGCTGGATGGCATCACTGACTCGATGGACGTGAGTCTGAGTGAACTCTGGGAGATGGTGATGAACAGGGAGGCCTGGCGTGCTTCGATTCATGGGGTCGCAAAGAGTCAGACACGACTGAGAGGCTGAACTGAACTGAACTTTCACAAAGGGCTTCCCAGGTGACACTGAAAGTGAAAGTGAGTGTCACTCAGTCATGTCCAACTCTTTGCAGCCCCATGGACTATAGCGTTTATGGAATTCCCCAGGACAGAATACTGGAGTGGGTAGCCTTTCTGTTCTCCAGGGAGATCTTCCCTATCCAGGGATCAAACCCACATTGCAGGTGGATTCTCTACCAGCTGAGCCAAAAGCAGAAGCTCAAGAATACTGGAGTGGGTAGCCTGTCCCTTCTCCAGCAGACCTTCTCGACCCAGGAATTGAACTGACGTCTCCAGCATTGCATGCAGATTCTTTAACAGGTGGCCCTAGTGGTAAAGAGCTTGCCTGCCAGTGCAAGAGATATAAAAGATGCCGGTTTGATTTCTGGATTGGGAAGACCCCCTGGAGGAGGAAAGGGCAATCCACTCCAGTATTCTCGCCTGAAAAATTCCACGGACAGAGGAGCCTACAGTCCATGGGGTCGCAAAGAGTCAGACACGACTGAAGTGACAGCACGTTAGCCTCCCGGGATGTGTTCATTTCTTTAACACAATTTCCTCTCTTAAGTATTTAAGTACTTGTTGTTTACTTGCTAAGATCATGGGGTTTCCTGGCCAAGAATACTGGAGTGGATGGCCATTTCCTTCTCCAGGGCATCTTCCTGACCCAGAGATCAAACCTGAGTCTCTTATGTCTCCTGCGTTGGCAGGCCGGTTCTTTACTACTGGCACCACCAGGGAAGCCCCGTGTACGCCCTTAGGTTCTGCCATTTCTTTGGGTCTTCATTTTCCTGTGAGGCTCCCATGAACAGGTACAGGTCTGCACGCTTTTCTCCTGTTCCTCTGTTCTTAGGTTAGTTTAGTCCTCAGGCCCAGGGGAAGACCTCGGAGAGGAGAGGTCAAGCCCTGCCTCCCACATGAGGGAACAACCAGACGGTGAACACAGAGGTGTGTGTCAAGTCGCTTCAGTCATGGCCAACTCTGTGACCTGATGGACTGTAACACGTGGCGCCTATGAACGCCCAGGAGTGGCATGCACCTCGGCCCCAGACTGAGCAGAGAAGAAGCAGACGCAAACCTCCAGCCCCAGAAGTCCCGCAGGCTGAGTGGGGACTGATGAGCAGTTCACCACCCCCGCCTGCCCACTTCACTTAGTCCACCCATTGCCTGAACCCTGTAGATGGCAGGGCCCTCATGGTGGATGGTCAGGAGACAAGGAGGGGCAGTGTTGGAGCTGGAGGGTGGGGTTCTTGGAAGATGACTAAGGTACCCCCAGAATGTACCTCCATCTTTAATAAAGGCCACAAACAAGGCTATGCCATCTGGGATAATGGTTTCTAGATGGCATTGCCGTCAGCAAGCCAGAGCTACTGTAACACCAAGCCCCTAAAAGGCAACCAGAACTCCCACCAAGTTCAATTCCAGCATCTCCAATCAATGACACGAACTTTGGGTGATCAGCTCTCCTGAAGGGACTCATTTCCTCCTCCAGACAATGAAGAGCAGTGGGTTTTCCCTTTGGATCTGAAACATTCCGTTTTTAGGATGTCAGTCTAATACTGCTGTTAAAAAATAATCTCCTCAAATGGCAAGATTCTCCCCCATTAAGTCCTTATAGAGTATAAAAAGAAAATTAGCCAGGCAAGCACGGAAATCCTGTTTTTAGGACACATTTCCTTTGGGTTATAAATAAGCAGATCTTAGCGGAAGGGCGCCTCGAAGCTGGATCTGTGAGGTCCAGCTGCTTTGGCCTTCACCTGGGCACACACATTTCTGGTAGAAGGGACATGACAGGCCCCTGGGGAGACAACATTCCTGTTGACAGTTGTTGCCAAGGGAACATCAGGCCGGGTGACACACAGGTAGAAAGAGCTGGCTCTTCTTGTTCACCCTGAAAAGCACTGGGAAGCTGATTACTGTTTCTTAGAATTACAGTTGGGTCCCGAGAAGCCTATCCTTCTCCTCAACAGCTCACGACTCAGAGCTGGACTGGAAACAGTGCTTGCGTCTGTGCCGTGGGCGTGCGTCATGAATTTCACAGGGTTCCCTGGGGAGGTCACTTCTCTGTTTCCCCGCCTGCAACACAAGAGGTTAAATCCAAGGAAAAGTCAGAGGTTTCAGGGTGCCCCTCAGGAGACAGCCTGGGCAGGAAGCCCTGTGTGCTTAGTTGCTCAGCTGTGTCTGACTTTTTGCGACCGCATGGACTATAGCCCACCAGGCTCCTCTGTCCAGGGGGATTCTCCAGGCAAGAATACTGGAGTAGGTGGCCATTCCCCTGTCCAGGGGATCTTCCCCACCCAGGGATCAAACCCAGGTCTTCTGCATTGCAAGCAGATTCTTTACCAGCTGAACTACCAGGGAAGCCCACCCTCATCCACTCTACATCCCCAGAACGTAGAAATAGATTTATTTTTCACATGTTTCCATCTGGGTGTGTCCAAGTTCAATTACGAGTTAAGTAATGGCAGACCTTTTGTTTCAATCAAAATGCAATATATACCCCATCTAACTCTAGAGGGTCAAATGAAGTGGAAATGATATATATCATAATGCTTATGTTAGAATCATCCATCTTTGAAGAATGCTGTCTTAGGAAATATAATTTTATTACATTTCAATAAGAGCAGTACGGTGTCCATTAAAATAAGAGTAACTAAACTAAAAAATGTTGACCAAAATTTCTCTCCTAGGAGAGAAAATGGGCAAACATCTCTGGGGTGGTGGGGTGACTGCTGCAAATGCAGAATCACCCCTGGGTTGACCCAGCTCCCCCAACCCAGGAGGCTCAGTGACCTCCTCCCTGGGGGTCTCTGCCCAGGGCCTCTGCCCCCACAACTTGCGTCCGCATCCCCCCTGCGTCTCATTTGCCGGGCTTCCCCTCAGTGGGAAGGACAGGTGCCCACAGTTTTCAAAGAGGAGACAGAGGATTCTGTCCGAAGTGGTCGGCTCCTTTCAGTCCCCTCCCCTGGCTCCTGCCTTCTCCTGCAGGGCCGCTCCAGTGACGTGTGGCTGATGTTTCCATCCACGTGGGGGAGCGCGGGGGAGATTCTTCTGCACCTTCGAGCAGCACGTCTCCTCCACGACCTCCCTCCTCCCCCATGACCTCCCTCCTCCTCGGCCTCCCTCCTCCTCGACCTCCCTCCTCCTCCACGATCTCTCTCCCCCACCACCACCTCCCTCCTCCCCATGGCCTCCCTCCTCCTCCAAGGCCCCTCTCCTCCTCCACCATGATCCCCTCCTCCACCACGACCTTTCTCTTCCTCCACGACCTCTCTGAGAAGCCCCATGACTGGCTGGTGGGGCTATTAAGGCAGGATGTGAACTCTCCGGACAGCTCCTGCATTTCACTTCCAGCTGAGGGGTTTCAGGCTGCAGATTGCTCTCTCACCTTGGAGGCTTCTCATCTAAATGATAAGCGCTTTGCTCATCTGCTTTTGCTCACAGAATGTCTCCTGTACATTCCTCGCTTTCCTCCTTGGAGCCTTTGGAAGGAGAGAGCAGTGGGCCCTCTGCGTAGAGAACAACACTCCACATGTCTGGGCTTGAAGCCTCCTTCTACACCTGGATGCCCCCCTCCTTCCCTCCCATGAACCCTCATGTTCATTGCAGCACTATTTACAATAGCCAAGACATGGAAGTAACTTAAATGTCCATTGACAGATGAATGGATAAAGAAGATGTGGTATATATATATATATATATATATATATACACAATGGAATATTACTCAGCCATTAAAATATAAAATAATGCCATTTGCAGCAGCATGGATGGAGCTAGAGATTATTGCACCAAGTGAAGTCAGAAAGAGAAAGACAAGTACCATATGATATCACTTACATGTAAAATCTAAAATATGACACAAACGGACTTATTTACAAAACAGAAACAGGCTGACATTGGAAACAAACATGCTTACCAGACGGGAAAGGGGGTGGGGGAGGGATCAATTAAGAGTTTGGATGAGCAGGTACAAACTATTGCATGTAAAATAAATAAACAACAATATGGCCTAACGTAGAGCATAGGAAACTATATTCAGAGTCCTGTAATAAATCATAATGGAAAAGAATATGAAAAGGAATACATGTGTGTGTAACTGAGTCACTTTGCTATACACCAGAAACTAACATAACACTGTAAGTCTATTATTCTTTGATCAAAAATTAGATTGTAAAAGATCCATATTTCTCCCCATAATTTAACATCCCTGAAGTTAGAGTGTACCTTATAATATAGAAGGCTTCCTTATATTTGTGGCTCAGATGGTACACAATCTGCCTGCAATGCAGGAGACACAGGTTCAGTCCCTGTGATGTGAACTCTCCGGACAGCTCCTGCATTTCACTTCCAGCTGAGGGGTTTCAGGCTGCAGATTGCTCTCTCACCTTGGAGGCTTCTCATCTAAATGATAAGCGCTTTGCTCATCTGCTTTTGCTCACAGAATGTCTCCTGTACATTCCTCGCTTTCCTCCTTGGAGCCTTTGGAAGGAGAGAGCAGTGGGCCCTCTGCGTAGAGAACAACACTCCACATGTCTGGGCTTGAAGCCTCCTTCTACACCTGGATGCCCCCCTCCTTCCCTCCCATGAACCCTCATGTTCATTGCAGCACTATTTACAATAGCCAAGACATGGAAGTAACTTAAATGTCCATTGACAGATGAATGGATAAAGAAGATGTGGTATATATATATATATATATATATATATACACAATGGAATATTACTCAGCCATTAAAATATAAAATAATGCCATTTGCAGCAGCATGGATGGAGCTAGAGATTATTGCACCAAGTGAAGTCAGAAAGAGAAAGACAAGTACCATATGATATCACTTACATGTAAAATCTAAAATATGACACAAACGGACTTATTTACAAAACAGAAACAGGCTGACATTGGAAACAAACATGCTTACCAGACGGGAAAGGGGGTGGGGGAGGGATCAATTAAGAGTTTGGATGAGCAGGTACAAACTATTGCATGTAAAATAAATAAACAACAATATGGTCCTAACGTAGAGCATAGGAAACTATATTCAGAGTCCTGTAATAAATCATAATGGAAAAGAATATGAAAAGGAATACATGTGTGTGTAACTGAGTCACTTTGCTATACACCAGAAACTAACATAACACTGTAAGTCTATTATTCTTTGATCAAAAATTAGATTGTAAAAGATCCATATTTCTCCCCATAATTTAACATCCCTGAAGTTAGAGTGTACCTTATAATATAGAAGGCTTCCTTATATTTGTGGCTCAGATGGTACACAATCTGCCTGCAATGCAGGAGACACAGGTTCAGTCCCTGTGTTGGGAAGATCCCCTGAAGAAGGCATTGGCTACGCACTCCCATATTCTTGCCTGGAGAATTCCATGGACAGAGGAGCCTGGTGGGCTACAGTTCATGGAGTCACAAAGAGTCAGACACAATTGAGCAACTAACACACTTGGGCCTTCCCATGTGGCACTAGTGATAAAGAATCCCCCTGCTAATGCAGGAGACACAAGAGACTCGGGTTCCATCCCTGAGTCAGGAAGATCTCCTAGAGTAGGAAATGGCGACTCACTCCAGTATCCTTGCCTGGAACATTCCAGGGACAGAGGAGCCTTATGGGTTATAGTCAAAGGAGTGGCAGAGAGTTGGACACAACTAAGTGACTAAGCAGCAGAGCGTAGCCCAGAGTGTGTCATAGTTTGATTGCTGTAGAATCCCTCCAGCTGGGGCCCTCTTCATGGGGTCAAGGAGATGCCCTTTCATAGCCACCCTTCTCCAATTCCAAGGACTCTGTGGGCTTGCTCCAGAGGTCTGTTCTGGAGCCCATCCAAGACAGGTGTTTGTGGGGGAAGGGGTACGGTATGGGCAGGCTGGGTCGATCACGTGTGAGCCTGCTTGTGTGTGTCCTTCAAGTGTGCTGCAGAGTGGATAGCAGCAGAAGGAGGCGGGTGAACTGACTCCCTCACACCATCGTGCTTTGGTGCATAATTCCAGTTCAGTTCAGTCACTCAGTCATGTCCGACTCTTTGTGACCCCATGAAATGCAGCATGCCAGGCCTCCCTGTTCATCGCCATCTCCCGGAGTTCACTCAGACTCACGTCCATCGAGTCCGTGATGCCATCCAGCCATCTCATCCTCTGTCTTCCCCTTCTCCTCCTGCCCCCAATCCCTCCCAGCATCAAAGTCTTTTCCAATGAGTCAGCTCTTTGAATGAGGTGGCCAAAGTACTGGAGTTTCAGCTTTAGCATCATTCCTTCCAAAGAAATCCCAGGGTTGATCTCCTTCAGAATGGACTGGTTGGATCTCCTTGCAGTTCAAGGGACTCTCAAGAGTCTTCTCCAACATCAAGTTCAAAAGCATCAATTCTTCAGCACTCAGCTTTCTTTATAGTCCAACCCTCACATCCATACATGACTACTGAAAAAACCATAGCTTTGACGGGATGGACCTTTGTTGGCAAAGTAATGTCTCTGCTTTTTA
>SJYC01075440.1:0-22114 GCA_006408675.1 Madoqua kirkii | reverse complement strand
TACTCCTTTTCCTATTTGGAACCAGTCTGTTGTTCCATGTCCAGTTCTAACTGTTGCTTCCTGACCTGCATACAGATTTCTCAAGAGGCAGGTCAGGTGGTCTGGTATTCCTGTCTCTTTCAGAATTTTCCACAGTTTATTGTGATCCACACAGTCAAAGGCTTTGCCATAGTCAATAAAGCAGAAATAGATGTTTTTCTGGAGCTCTCTTGCTTTTTCCATGATCCAGCGGATGTTGGCAGTTTGATCTCTGGTTCCTCTGCCTTTTCTAAAACCAGCTTGAATATCAGGAAATTCACGGTTCACGTGTTGCTGAAGCCTGGCTTGGAGAATTTTCAGCATTACTTTACTAGCGTGTGAGATGAGTGCAATTGTGCAGTAGTTTGAGCATTCTTTGGCATTGCCTGTCTTTGGAATTGGAATGAACACTGACCTTTTCCAGTCCTGTGGCCACTGCTGAGTTTTCCAAATTTGCTGGCATATTGAGTGCAGCACTTTCACAGCATCATCTTTCAGGATTTGAATGAGCTCCACTGGAATTCCATCACCTCCACTAGCTTTGTTCGTAGTGATGCTTTCTAAGGCCCACTTGACTTCATATTCCAGGATGTCTGGCTCTAGATTAGTGATCACATTATCATGATTATCTGGGTCATGAAGATCTTTTATGCACAGTTCTTCCATGTATTCTTGCCACCTCTTCTTAATATCTTCTGCTTCTGTTAGGTCGGGCCATTTCTGTCCTTTATCGAGCCCATCTTTGCATGAAATGTTCCCATGGTATCTCTAATTTTCTTGAAGAGATGTCTAGTCTTTCCCATTCTGTTATTTTCCTCTATTTCTTTGCATTGATCGCTGAAGAAAGCTTTCTTATCTCTTCTTGCTCTTCTTTGGAACTCTGCATTCAGATGCTTTATATCTTTCCTTTTCTCCTTTGCTTTTCGCCTCTCCTTTTCACAGCTATTTGTAAGGCCTCCCCAGACAGCCATTTTGCTTTTTTGCATTTTTTTTTCATGGGGATGGTCTTGATCCCTGTCTCCTGTACAATGTCACGAACCTCATTCCATAGTTCATCAGGCACTCTGTCTATCAGATCTAGGCCCTTAAATCTATTTCTCACTGCCACTGTATAATCATAAGGGATTTGATTTAGGTCATACCTGAATGGTCTAGCGGTTTTCCCTGCTTTCTTCAATTTCAGTCTGAATTTGGTAATAAGGAGTTCACGATCTGAGCCACAGTCAGCTCCTGGTCTTGTTTTTATTGACTGTATAGAGCTTCTCCATCTTTGGCTGCATAGAATATAATCAGTATGATTTCGGTGTTGACCATCTGGTGATGTCCATGTGTAGAGTCTTCTCTTGGAAGAGGGTGTTTGCTATGACCAGTGCATTTTCTTGGCAAAACTCTGTTAGTCTTTGCCCTGCTTCATTCTGCATTCCAAGGCCAAATTTACCTGTTACTCCAGGTGTTTCTTGATTTCCTATTTTAGCATTCCAGTCCTCTATAATGAAAAGGACATCTTTTTTGGGTGTTAGTTCTAAAAGATCTTGTAGGTCTTCATAAAACCGTTCAACTTCAGCTTCTTCAGTGTTATTGGGGCATAGACTTGGATAACTGTGATATTGAATGGTTTGCCTCGGCGACGAACAGAGATCATTCTGTCGTTTTTGAGATTGCATCCAAGTACTGCATTTTGGACTCTTTTGTTGACCGTGATGGCTACTCCATTTCTTCTGAGGGATTCCTGCCCGCAGTAGTAGATATAATGGTCATCTGAGTTAAATTCAGCCATTCCAGTCCGTTTTGCGCCCAAAATTCTGACTTTGAACCTGGTCTTTCAGGTCCTCATGAAGGCATATGTGTCAAGGTAAGAGTCTGGGACATATTTTATTTAATAATTTATGAACTTTTGTTGTATAATTTTATATCCATGGAATTCTCCCTGCCAGAATACTGGGGTGGGGAGCCATTCTCTTCTCCAGGGGATCTTCCCCTCCCGGAGATCAAATCTGGATCTCCCACATTGCAGGCAGATTCTTTACCATCTGAGCCACCAGGGAAGCCCCAATAGTTTATGAACTTGATGTATAACTTTAAAATATTTAGACATGCAGCATGTGGACATCTGGTTGCCCCAGGGCCAGATGGTCTTAGGGTGAAGTCTGGAAAGTCTTCTTCTCTGAAAACATCAGCCCTGGAATCTGCACAAGTTATACCCTTTACCGGAACGCCTTCTCCCATTTATCTACCTGGCCAGCACCAATTTTCCCTTTAAGTCTCAGCTCAGATTCCTGACTGTCCCCAGGCAGGCTTGGGCTCAGAGGGGCCTGTGCACTGCTGTCCTTCTCAGCACTCACGGGTCAGTGCTGCCTGGGCTGTGTGGAGTCCTGACTGATAGAGGGAGCTAGGCGGCTCTGACCTTGGCCAATACTCCTGGAATTCCTAGGTCCTGGCATGGGTGCCGGCTGGGGAAGGCTCAGCAGGTGCCCGCATCACCCTGCAATCCATTTGCCCCCTTAGCCCATCTGCTTAAGACGGACTGATCCTCAGTCCGCTATGTGCATGTGAATCACCTGGGCTCCGGTTAAAAAGCAGGTTCTGATTTTGGGGCCCGGGGTGGGGCCTGAGACTCTGCATTTCCAACCAGCTCCCCGTGAATGTTGATGGTGCTGGTTCGAGAAACGAACTGAAGAGTTCATCACTTCCAGACAGTCAAGTTCAATAGATGTGCTGCCTGTACCAATGCTTTCATGCAAAGTGTGGACAATGCAACTCAGAAACCAGCCTGCAGCTGCTGCAGTGGGCCCATGGGAGAATCTGGAGGGGCCATCCCAGAGAAGAGCGGCTCTGGGCCTTTGGGAATCACCCAAGGGTGCTTGGAATCCAGGGCACCAGCCTGTGGCTCCCAGGCCTGTGCATGGCTCTCAGTTATGGGCTCAGCTGAACCAGGGCTGGCCTGGTGTCCTGGAGTGGGGCACCTCTCTCTGAGCCTCTGCCCCATGGGCACTGTCTGCCATTAGAGTGAAAGAGGGGACACTTTGCAAAGAAAACAGGACAGATGTGAACAACACTTATCACGTGCCACACACCCTTCCCTGTGCTTTCCCTGGGCCAGTGACTCTCATCCCCATGGCAACCCTCAGAGGTGGGCACTTGCCTTCTTATTAACTTCTTACTGATGGGGAAATTCAGGTCCCAAGAGAGGAACTGCCTAGGGTCACATGGTGCCAAAAGGCACCGGAGAGTCTGGCTCCAAAGCCCAAGTACTTAACCGGCTGGTCCCTGGCCTCTGTGGTATGAGGCTGGTTCAGATAGTGAGGAGTGGGCTTCCTCCTACCCCTTACCCCACAGCCCAAGCCTCCTCTGCAGACACGGCCACAGATGTCTTCCTTGGCCCTGGGGCTCTGGCCACAGACAAGTCAGTCCTGGAGAGCACCCCAGGGCCCCTCCACCCCTCCTGGGCATCTCTGGGCCTCCAGAGCTACGACTGGCAGGATCTTCCTGGACCTGGTGGTGCTGGCCCCTGGGAAAGGCTCCTGTTCCCAGATTTGGCGCTGTCCTGTTTAAAACTAGCCCTATTTTGTGACGGGGGGAAGATCCCCTGGAGCAGGAAATGGGAACCCACCTAGTATTCCTGTCCATCTGCCATGGACAGATGGGCCTGATGGGCTACCGTCCGTGGGGGTCGCAAATAGCTGGACACGACTGACACGCGCGCGCGCGCACACACACACACACACACACACACACACACACACACACACATTTGGTGACACCTTGCGTTCTCCCAACCTAAGCCCCTTCCTCACTGTACTGTCATGGTCTGTCTTCTCCGTGGTCTTCCCTGTTAAACCACGCACCCTCAGAACCCAGCAGTCTTCCTCTTTTCTCCCATTTCCAGCTCTGCCTCTGGGGTACCATAGGTACTGAACTGAGCTGCATCCTGCAGGGGTGATGCGTTTGCAGATCCTGCCACCAGAGGGCAGGCGCGCCCCGCAGCAGGAGGTCAAGCCACAGGGAGACAGCGAGGCTGGGTGGATCCCTGAGCGCCCAGAGACAGACCTCTGGACAGAAGAGGACCAGGTGAACCGGCTCCCTGCTTGGGACATCTCTGCACTTTCCCCTGCCACGTCCAGCCGCAGCTCCAGAGCCCCTCTTTTCTTTCTTTCCTGACTCTTTCCCCTTCTTCTTTCTTCCCCTTTCAGTTTCCCTGGATGTTGTGTGCCTTCAGGCTGGACACTTTCCCCTCTTAAGTCTTAGTTTCCTTCTCTCAGCTGTTGTGCATTTCTCCTACCTGAGGACTCGGGACCCTCAGTGTAAGGCCACCTTTAGCCCAGACCAGCCCTTCCCCACCCCCTCCACTCCACCCCCCTGGAGGAAGGAGGTCCAGGCTGAGGTAGAATGGTGGCCCCTTGTAGTAAGTGGCCTCCTCATCAAGCCTCCTGCTCCATCCCTGGCAGACGGTATCCCAAGGCCAGAGTCTGTGATGCTGCCTGGGACGGGCTGCCATGGCTGGACCAGGATGACCACTGCCTCTCCAGCCTGTGCTAGGATGCTCACTGAATACCAGCTGGGCCTGCTCTGTTTATGAATAGACCAGAAGACAGGGATGGATAGATGAATGATGAGTGGGTGGATGCATGGAGGAGAGAAATTCATGGCTTCCTTCAGAGCATTTGTTCAGTTCAGTTCAGTTCAGTCACTCAGTCGTGTCCAACTCTTTGTGACCCAAAGGACTGTAGTACTTTTCCCCTTCTTCTTTCTTCCCCTTTCAGTTTCCCTGGATGTTGTGTGCCTTCAGGCTGGACACTTTCCCCTCTTAAGTCTTAGTTTCCTTCTCTCAGCTGTTGTGCATTTCTCCTACCTGAGGACTCGGGACCCTCAGTGTAAGGCCACCTTTAGCCCAGACCAGCCCTTCCCCACCCCCTCCACTCCACCCCCCTGGAGGAAGGAGGTCCAGGCTGAGGTAGAATGGTGGCCCCTTGTAGTAAGTGGCCTCCTCATCAAGCCTCCTGCTCCATCCCTGGCAGACGGTATCCCAAGGCCAGAGTCTGTGATGCTGCCTGGGACGGGCTGCCATGGCTGGACCAGGATGACCACTGCCTCTCCAGCCTGTGCTAGGATGCTCACTGAATACCAGCTGGGCCTGCTCTGTTTATGAATAGACCAGAAGACAGGGATGGATAGATGAATGATGAGTGGGTGGATGCATGGAGGAGAGAAATTCATGGCTTCCTTCAGAGCATTTGTTCAGTTCAGTTCAGTTCAGTCACTCAGTCGTGTCCAACTCTTTGTGACCCAAAGGACTGTAGTACGCCAGGCCTCCCTGTCCATCACCACCTCCCAGAGTTTACTCAGACTCATGTCCATTGAGTCGGTGATGCCATCCAGTCATCTCATCCTCTTCTCTTTCTCCTCCTGCCCTCAATCCCTCCCAGCATCAGGGTCTTTTCAAATGAGTCAGCTCTTCGCATGAGGTGGACAAAACATTGGAACTTCAGCTTCAGCATCAGTCCTTCCAATGAATGTTCAGGACTGATTTCTTTCAGGATGGACTGATTGGATCTCCTTGCAGTCCAAGGGACTCTCAAGAGTCTTCTCCAACACCACAATCCAAAAGTATCAATTCTTTGGCACTCAGCTTTCTTTATAGTCCAACTCTCATATCCATACATGACTCCTGGAAAAACCATAGCTTTGACTAGATGGACCTTTGTTGGCAAAGTAATGTCTCTGCTTTTTAATATGCTGTCTAGGTTGGTCATAATTTTCCTTCCAAGGAGCAAGCATCTTTTAATTTCACGGAATTTAATTTCAGAGCATTTGTAGCAAAGAGAGTTTCATAGTCACTGCCGGCAGAGCCCTAAAGCCTTCTCAAGTCTCTTGGAGTTTGGCTCCAAAGAGAATCAGCAGAGAGCTTTGTCCCCCTTTTGAAGCTACTGTCCACTTGGGACTTCCCACTGGTGCTGGCCCTTCCCACTCGGCTCTGGTCCGGGCTGTCCTGGGTACAGGGCTGGGGAAGGATTCCACTAACTGTGAAGGTTTACTCCTTCACCCCAGGTTGGGTGCAGCACCAGCTGGCCAGCTTCAGAGTTAGTCACTGGCCAAAGGACCAGGTAGGGGCACCCCGGGATGCTCTAGGCCCAACTCCAGGGTCTTGAAGGCTGTGTGACCACCCACTGCCAGACATCCAAGCCGGATCCTGAACCCAGGTGACTTTTCAGCTCCCGCCCTCCCCTCGCACCATCCTGTCTCTGAAGGAAGGGTTTCTGGGTGGGCCCGGAAATGAGATGTGTCATGATAGTCAGTTCTCGATCTCCAGCTGAGCTCACGCTTTCTTACGTCTCTCCTGGCACTGGGACCACATGTAGGGACTTGCCCATTACTGACCTAGATTTCTAGGCTCCTCCGTCAACACCTGCAGGGCAGGGCAAAGCGTGGCTCCTCAGAGGCCCAATCAGAATCTGTGACCCACGTTGCAGAGACTTGACTGGCTATAGGGGGACACCCACCAGCAGTCCACCTGGGGCTCAGCAGGCTGCTGGGGGCTTCCTGGTGTCAGCCTGGCTCGGCCCCTCTCTGCAAGGCATGAGTGAACCCCACTAGGTGCCTCCCAGTGGGGAGGGGGTGGACAGGACCCCAAGGAGGCATTTAGAGACACGAAATGAAAGAGCCTGGAAGGAGGGACTCTGTGTGTCTCCAGGGCGGTTTCTTCCTTGTGGCTCTCAAACAGTCCCTGCTGCTGCTGAGATGTGTATAAGAGACAGGTGCAGAACATGTTTTTGAAATATTCTCTTTCAACCTATTCACTCACATAGATTTCCCTGAGTACTTTGAACAGCCAATTCATCTCACTACCATAAAGGGAAAACTGTTATCAGCAGCATAAGCAGATGGCTCATGTAAAAATCAACAAAAGAATATCAATATGATGGTGATCCAGGGAAATGCCCTGACTCTCCAGCCGCTGTTGTTTGGAATCCCCGTGGTCTCTACCAGGTAGTGGAGGGGCACCCTTTTCCCTTGGACGCTCGCTCAGAAGACCTGTTAGGACAAATGTTATGTCCACCGTAGGGCAAGAGGTGAGCGAGGGAGCAGGGCTGGTGGATGGGGGGCAAGGGTGCGGACGAAGCCTGCAGAGGCAGCGGTAGCTGAGGCAGCAACAGTGGCTGTGCGAGTATGTGGTTCCGGAAGAGCTGATGAAAGGCGGTGAGTCCGGTGGGTGAGAGTGTGTGCTCTGCCTGTGTGGGGAGGGGCGGGAGGACTGGGAGATCTTTGCTAGAATTCCTTGGCAGGGAGTGATTTGGTAAGGGTGGGAGAGGGGAGGAGGGCGACGCTGAGTGAAAGATGGTGGCCCGTGGGGTGGGAGTGGGGGAGTGGGGAGGTGGAGTGGGGTGGCATGGAGGTGGGGGCTGGGGGTGTGACTCAGAGCCTCCCTGCCCAAATCACCCTCCCACACCACCCCCGCCAACTTCTGCTACAAGCTCCGCCTCTAGGCTCCACACACCCAATGCTCTCGGGTTGGCTGATCTTGTTGCCACCCAGCCTAGAAAATTCTGCCACTGGCTTGGGGCTCCGGTTGCTGAGTCAAGATGAAGCACACGTCGCGGGCTGTGTCAGAGGAGACTGTAGGGAACCGCAGACCGCAGACCTCAGACCGCACAGCTGCAGCCCTGGCCCTGTCGGGGTTGCCTTCTACTCCCTCCCTGCTGCCCCCTCCCCACCACGGCCACAATGCCTTCTGGCTTCTCTGGATCCTTCTCTCCGTGAGCCTGCAGTAGTTCAGAGAGCCCCACGTGATCAGTGCCGCCAAAGCAGGGCGGGGCCCCCGAAAGTCCATGACTGTCTCCACTTATTGGAGGTTTGTCAGGATGAGCCAGAATATCCGAACTGTATTCCTTGTAGATTTTTCTGAGATTACAGACACCTAATTAAAAGCCTTCTTCATAGAGAGTTCCTAGACTCCCAAGCAGACCCAGGGGACCCGGTTTGAGGCACTTTCAGAGAGTGGAAATTTAGGGTCAGGGACTAGGCCAGTGTCTGGTCTGCCCAGCTGTTCAAGTGCCGCCCTTCTCTGATTCTTCTTCCTCACTGAAGCTTCCTTTATTGGACATCCTTGCCTTGGTGATTTCTCAAAGACATCCTGGGCCCCATGGCTGGTCAGATACCAGGCTTCAAGCTTGGAGCTACATCTGGAGGTGGTAAGCTGGCCACTGGTGGAGGCCCCTCTGGGCAGAGGCTAGGATGTACCCAGGGCTGGGAGGCTGGGGGTCTCTGCCTCCCTCTGCTGCAAGGTCATCACTCACTCTTCAAGGTCGTCTGCACACTGGTAGCTCACTGTTTGGAAGAGCTCAATTCAAGTCTCCTAGCAATGACTGCCTAGGGGTCAAGGCTGCACAGGGCGCTGAACCTGGCAGGGGCCTGGCCTGGGCTGGTGACTGGAAGGTCCATGTACTCAGGAGGGATGGAAAGAAATTCTGACAGCCCGGGGCATCCCCCTCACCACTGTCCTGGAAACATGGCCCTGGCTCCTTCCCCAATGCCAGGAGGCTGCTGCCCCCATTCTCAGGAGGTACTGAGGATGAGGGGACTCAGGAGGCTGTAGAAACTGCTCCCAAAGCCTAGCCCAGAGCTCTCTCCACACACACACACACCACATGTGCAGACGTTTGGGCTGGATGGTGTGGAGCTGACCTGGCCCACATATTCCCCACGAGAGAGGGCTGGCCCAGGCCCGGGGCTTCCTGGTGGCCGTCCGGGGCACCTTGGCCTCCTGGCTCCCAGCCAGACCTCTGGGCTTCAGAATCCACAGCTGAGGCCTCTCTCTCAGAATCAGGCCATGACATCGATCAGAGAACTCTCTTTGAGAATGTGACTGTGACACGCAGGTCACAGTAGAGGTGTAAGGACCACCTAAAAGAGGCGAGGCTGGACAGGGCTTCTCTCGGCCTCCCCTCCTTCTTCCTGACCACCCCTACCGTGAGCTCCTCCACACGGGGCACCGTCTGCAGGGCCCACCTCACCTCCCCACCGTCTCCTGTCACCCCCTTGTGTGCTAAAGGGACAGGCTCAGGGCTCAGCCAGTCCAGCCAGCTGCTGTCCCTGCTAGGATTCGAACTCTGACGAGAGGGACAGAGCACCTGGGTACCGGGAGCCAGTCCTCCCGAGGGGCTGAGGGACAGCTGCCTGGCCCAGCTGGGTGGGCTCCAAGGGGATCTTTTGATTCCCACTCCAAAGCCTCTCACTGCCCTGGCTGCTACTCTGCCAGACCTGGTTATCCACCCTCTTTTGAATTCAGTCTCCGTACGGTTTGACTTATGTTTCCCTAAAATTCATACGTTGAAGTGGTAATCCCCAGATAATCTAACCTTAGTTAGAAATGGCGTCCTGGCAGATGGAATTAGTTAATGTCATACCGGAGAAGGGTGAGATCCTAATCCAGTACGATTAGGAGTGGTAGTGTCAGTTGCTCAGTCATGTCCTGAGCAACTCCATGGACTGTAGCCCACCAGGCTCCTCTGGCCATGGTATTATCCAGGTAAGAATATAGGAGTGAGTAGTCATCCTGTTCTGCAGGGGCTCTTCCTGACCCAGGGACTGAAACCAGGCCTCCTGCATTGCAGGCATATTCTTCACCATCTGGGCCATAGGGAAGCCCTGGTGCCATTATAGAAAGGGTGGATTTGAATACAGGCCTGCATAGACTGAGCATGAAGGTGCATCTTCCAGCCAAAGAGACAAGCTTGGAACAGATCTTTCCTCACTGTTCTCAGAGGGAATCCACCTAGCTGACGCCTTGACCTTGGCTGCCTGGCCTCCAGAATTTACTAATAAAATGTAAGAAAGATGCGTGGAAGAAGGAATTCTCCTTAAGACATCAGCATAGAGATTCTGCCTGAGTTTCCAGTATTCCAGGCTGCCTTACAAATTTTGAACTTGCCAACCCCCAATCATATGAGATAATTGCTTAAAATAAATCTTTTCTCTTTCTGAGCCTTGGAGTCTCTGTTTCCCTGGAGAACCCTAATACAGTCTCACACATATTCTTCCAATAAATTAACTTTGCTTACGTTAACCTAAGCTTCATTTCTTGCAATCAAAAAATCCTGATAAAATAAAAGATTTTTCCATTTTGATTGAATTTTTAAAGGCAGCTTGATAAAGTGCCCATCAGAGGGCTAAGAGCTTATTCAAGCATGGGAATAGGAGAGGAGAAACACAGACCAATGCTGGCCACATCCCTCCAAATAGAGCCCAGAGAGCATGGTTAGTGAAACTCAGGACTATTTGTGTGGTTGGCAAAGCCCTCTGCATCAGGAGGAGAGGATCTGCCATCTAACACGGTCTCCTGTCATTGACTATCTGAGCAGTTCAATCCTCATATTCTGATTCCATCACACCAAGAGAATTTCTGCTTCCTAGAGAGAAAAATGCACTAATCGTGCCTGTGCAAAATGTTGGTCTGTATGACATTCATTTTTAAAGCCTATTTTTAATTGAGGGATAATTGTTTTACAGTCTTGTGTTGACATATGTCTTCTCCCTCTTGAACCTCCCCCAAGCCCTCCACCCTATCTCACCCCTCTAAGTTGCTGTGTCTGTGTCTCTATTACTGCCCTGCAAATAGGTTCATCAGTACCATTTTTCTAGATATGTGTTAATATACGGTATTTGTTTTTTTTTTCCTGACTTACTTCACTCTGTGTAACAGGATGTAGGTTCATCCACCTCAGTTCAACTGATTCAGATTCATTCCTTTTTATGGATGAGGAATATATTCTGTTGAATATATGTACGACAACTTCTTTCTCCGTTCCTCCATCCACGGACATCTAGGTTGCTTCTATGTCCTAGCCATCGTTGATGGCGCTGTAGTGAACACTGGGGTATATGTCTTTTTCGGTTATGGTTTTCTCGGGGTACATGTTCACTAGTGGGATTTCTGGCTCACACGGTAGTTTTCTTCCTAGTTTCTTTTAAGGAATCTCCATACTGTTCTCCATAGGAACTGTGTCATTTACATTCCCGCTAACAGTGCAAGGGCTTCCCTGGTGGCTCAGACAGTAAAGCATCTCTACCTGCAATGTGGGAGACCCACGTTCAATCCCTGGGCTGGAAAGATCCCCTGGAGAAGGAAATGGCAGCCCACTCCATTACTCTTGCCTGGAAAAGTCCTATGGATGGAGGAGCCTGGTAGGCTACCGTCCATGGGGTCGCAAAGAGTCAGACACTGACTGAGCGACTTCACTTTCTTTCACTTTCGAACAGTGCAAGAGGGGTTGACATTTTCTACATCAGTGACGTGAGCTTGGTCCTCGTGAGCCCTTCCCCCAGAGATGGATTCATCTTGCCAGTTGCCGCGTCCTCTCTGAGCCTGCAAGGCGGACTCCAGAGCCCTGGTGGGTAAACCCTGTGAATTTTGGAGGGCCAGGCCCTGCCGCAGCCTCTCTGGGAGGAGCAGGCCTGCCCTTTCCCAGCCGGGCCCTGCCCCACCCCAACCCCTCCTGTGCTGACTGTTGGCTGACCGCCCCTTCACCACAGGCTGCCTCTCCCCACCCCGCACGGCATGCTCAGGGTTGAGGATTAATGGCACTTTGACTCAGCTCTCCTCTAAGAGTCTCTCTTGAGGGCAGGGGCCCCTGTCTCTGGGCTCCCCCAGGAATGTCAGCCATCTTTTTATCCACTTGCCGCTGATCGGCTTCCTCCAGAGTAGCCCTCTTGCCACCCCTTGGATCTGTCTCTTTTCTTCCCATTCTGTGACCCTGTGCCCACTGGCCTCTCTGCCCCAATCTGTGGCCCTTCTGAGACATCCCCAGGCCTCGGTGCTGTGGCCCATCTTCCCCAGGAACCATCATGAAGGCCGTGGAAAAACAGCTTCTGCTCTAAAGCAAGGCTCACCCTCAGCCCAGATCACAGGAGATGCCCCATGCCTGGCTCGGTGCCTGAACACGGCTTTCCCTGGCCATCAGCCCCTCGCCTGCCTCTCTGGCCTTCTCTGACGCCCTACCTTCAGCTCCAGAGCCCTTGGAGCTTTGCTCTTCACCTTCCACCTCCAGCTCCCCCAGGGCCTCCTCACCTATAGTGACTCCTGACCCTACTGCCTGAGGCCGGACCTCTGAAACTGGACCTGCCCGGTCACCGAGCCGTAGTCAGAGCCCTAGCTGACGTGTGCTCCACCCTGCCAGCTTGCACACCCACTCCTCAGGTGGCCCGGGCAGTTAACCTGGAGCCTCTGCCCTCCACCCTGACTTCTTACTTATGCCCCGTCTCCACCTGAGTCAGAACCGTGGCTACAATCCCTAACGTCAGTCCTGCCTCTGAACCCGGGGTTGGCATCGGTCCCAAGCAAGCTGATGGGCGGGCAGTTACAGCTGACTCCCAGGGCCATGGTAGATTGGCCCATGTGGTTCCCCAAGCGCATAGAATGATGAGGCCTCAGAGACCAAGGGGACACCAGCAATGAGAGTTCATGGACTGCTGGAAGCACGCGGAGCCAAGGTAACGGATGTAGCAGCACCAAGTCACACCGAGGGCCTGCAGGCCAGGCCAGCGGCAATCCAGGTCAAGTGTGCCTTGCAGAACGGCAGGCTGTTGAAGCCCTTGAAGTCAATGGAACCACAGGATGCCTGGCATTGCAAAGAGGGGAGTGATGGAAAGTCTTTATTCGAGAGAGCTGGATCCCCAGTGGGCACCACCCTCCATGTGGCAAGGAGACCATCCACTCCCATCCCCGGGGGCACTGGGAGAGTCTCTGGAGAACCTGAGTCAGAGGGGCCCAGTGCTGGAGACAGGTGGGGACCGGGAGGGGTCAAGGCAGAGTGGGAGCACGTCAGTGTCTGCAGAGCCATCTGGCGGCCCTCAGCCCTGCCTGGCTTCCCTGTAGTGGACACTGACTGGCTCTACCAGGATGCCTGTGTCCCTGGGACTACTTCCAGGCACCCCTCCTGGGCATCAGCTGCTGGCGCTCTCTGGGGCTGCCCTCGCAGCTTCCTGGGAACTGGGGGCTCTGGCTCTTGAAGCCACTGGGCCAGCACTTGCTGAGTCCCCCGGGGCGGCCTTCGGCCAGTGACTGGCATCTGTTCCAACATAGTTTTCTACCCAGAAGCTTTCCTTCGGGCCACCTGATCTGGACGTCTTAAAGAGATCAGGATGCAGGGGTCAGGGGTCATAGCTCCTGAGCCCGTAGGTAGCAGGTGGCCATGCTAGCACCTCGAGATGCAGACCAGGGAGATAGAGCCACACCCAGCCTAGCTCAGATGGCCCGAAGCGAAGCTTCTGGACTCTACTCAGAAATTCCTTCTCCCTTTAAAACGTAGATCCATCCGACAGCAGCCCAGCCACACCATGATGTGCACCAGCCCAGCTCTAGCCCCTTCTGGGGCCCTTCCCCACCCTTCCAGTACCAGAGCCCTTCTTTCTGTGGCTCTCCTCTCTTTGTGTCCAGCTTGGTACCACTTCCTGTCAAGCCCCTGTGGACACTCTGTATCCTCAACCCTGCTCCCCTTCTAGAGGCTCACAGAGCCCAGGGGCCGCCATGCTTGCACACACAGCCAGTCTAGGAGTACTTAATGAGTGGATGGGTCCACATATGCTTGAAGACATGTTTGCGGCCTTAGTTTCCCTGTTCCTCTGGGGACCTTTGACCCCAGTGACCCTCCAGACTCCGGGGCATTGCCCCAACTGGCCCAAGGTGCATCATTCATCGTCACTCACCTTCCCGAGATGGCATGCCTCCCCAGCCACCGCCCCCCGATTGGAAGTCCACTGCCTGGGCCCCTTCCCTGTCTGTCTGCTCCTCTGCCTCCTAAGTCCCCTCCATCCCCACGGACTCTCACTCACAGGGCTGGCTTGGCCCCCTTCGGGAAGGGACTGGCCTGCTGAGCAGCTTGCCCAAGCCAGAGAGAGGCCTGTACCAGGAGGGCCAGAACCCACATCCTCTCCCAGCGGGGCACCGACTGCAGCTCCCTGCCCACCCCATGTTTACCTGGCATGTATAGAAACCTCTTCCCTTGGCTCAGGATAGCACCTAGTAGAAGAGCAGGTACAAATAACCAGGTTTTCAAAGAATGCTTCTAACCCTGTAGTGAACTCGAAGTTTACGGTCAGGATCAGATCCTCCCATGACTGGCAGCCTCAGTCAGATCAATAGTGTCCCTGCGTCTATCACACCCTCAACTGGGAAATGAGAATGCCTACCTGCACAGACAATCTCTCCATGCTGGGCACTTGGCATCACTGTCATACCGAGAGGGCCCTTAAAGGTGGCAGTGATTATTGTTACTGCTGTATCCTCTTGCCATAAAGAGTTGCTACCAGCCTCTAGGGCTTCCCTGATAGCTCAGTTGGTAAAGCATTCGCCTGCAATGCAGGAGACCCTGGTTCAATTCCTGGATTGGGAAGATCCCCTGGAGAAGGGATAGGCTACCCACCAGTATTCTTGCGCTTCCCTTGTGGCTCAGCTGGTAAAGAATCCGTCTGCCATGTGGGAGACCTGGGTTTGATCCCTGGGTTGGGAAGATCCCCTGGAGAAGGGAAGGACTTCCCACTCCAGTATTCTGGCCTGGAGAATTCCGTGGGGTCGCAAAGAGTTGGACATGACTGAGCGACTTTCTCTTTCACCAGCCTGTAGGGGGCATCTTACTAGAATTTGCTCCTGGAAAATCAGCACTGGGGCAAAGAGCATCTTGATTTCAGACACAAGTGTCCTTGTCATCACCACACGTTAAAGAGTTAAGCATCAACCCTTTACTTGTAGGGTGACTTTGGGTGACTCTGGAGCACAAGCTGGAATCAAGATTGCTGGGAGAAATATCAATAACCTCAGATATGCAGATGACACCACCCTTAAGGCAGAAAGTGAAGAAGAACTAAACAGCCTCTTGATGAAAGTGAAAGAGGAGAGTGAAAAAGTTGGCTTAAAGCTCAATATTCAGAAAATGAAGATCATGGCATCCAGTCCCATCACTTCATGGCAAATGGATGGGGAAACAATGGAAACAGTGAGAGACTTTATTTTGGGGAGGTGCTCCAAAATCACTGCAGATGGTGATTGCAGCCATGAAAGAGGCTTGCTCCTTGAAAGAAAAGCTATGACCAACCTAGACAGCATACTAAAAAGCAGAAACATTACTTTGCCAACAAAGGTCCATCTAGTCAAAGTTATGGTTTTTCCAGTAATCATATATGAACATGAGAGTGGGACTGTAAAGAAGGCTGAGTGCTGTAGAATTGATACTTTTGAACTGTGGTGCTGGAGAAGACTCTTGAGAGTCCCTTGGACTGCAAGGAGATCCAACCAGTCTATTCTGAAGGAGATCAGTCCTGAATATTCACTGGAAGGACTGAGACTGATGCTGAGGCTCCAAAACTGGCTACCTGATGTGACAAGCTGACTCATTAGAAAAGACCCTGATGCTAGGAAAGATTGAAGGCAGGAGGAGGAGACGACAGAGAATGAGATAGTTGGATGGCATCACTGACTCAATGGACATGAGTTTGAGTAAACTCTGAGAGTTGGTGATGGTCAGGGAAGCCTGGTGTGCTGCAGTCCATGGGGTCGCAACTGAACTGAATTGACTGGGAGCCCCTCTGGGCCTCAGTTTCCTCCCCTGAAACCATAGGTTCACAACAGAGATGAGGACTCTCAGGGCATGCTGTTCCCACACAGAGCCAGCCTGGACATCTGCACCAGGTTTTGTTTGTACCGGTGCTGGCGGAGGAATGGGTCAGCTCTCCAAAGATGCTGACGTGGGAACTCCATGCAGAGGAAGGATGCTCATGGAGAGAGGTTTCCGGCACCCTGACAAGGCAGCTGGAAGATCTGTGGGCACTGTGGCCCGTCCAGTTTCTCTCACTGACACACACAGCACTGGCTGATTCCACGAGAACCCTCCTCTATACCCTAAAATCCTCTCCCAGGCCAGGACCAAGGGGCTAAAATTGCCAAGAGGGGTCTGGCAGACAGTCCTGCTCCACGCCTCCTGGCTGGGAGATACTGAGTAAGTCACGTAACCTCTCTGGAGAAGGAAGCAGGCTGTTCCTGTAACGAAGATTTCAATTATGTCTGTAGTGAGGCAACAGGAGGCCTTGTACCAAGATACTCAGTAGTGGCTGGTGTTCCCTCAGCCAACAGGCTGGCAGAACTAAGTGAAAGCCTCCCAAACAGGCCTGAGACTCATCCTGGTCCACCCAGAATAGGTGTTCCCTTAGTGATCTCTTCCCTCTGGCAAATCCTGCCTGAGAACCCTTGGGGTCTGTGGGTGACAACCAAGTGGTGCTCACACAGCCCCAGATCAGGGCCTCAGCCTTTGGGAGTAAACAAGGTGGGACCAGGCTGCACATCCCCCAGCAGGGCTGGGAGGTGTCAGAGGTCTCAGCCTGGAGTCTCCGGGGCCGGCTCAGGCAGGTTGATATCTCAGGAGCAGGTGTCCTGGTTTCCCCCACCCCCGGGAGGCAAGGAGGCGGATTCAGGGCAGGGCCGCTGATGCAAATGAGACTGAGCCCCAGAGCTGCCACCCACCCTTCACACATGCACGCACATGCACTTGCACACTTGGTCTGCCTGACACACGGATGGGCCAGTTCTCCTGGCCATCATCCAAGGGGAGCTGAGCCTCTGGCCAGCAGGGCCGGCTAGACTCGAGAGGAGGGCTGGCAGCTCAAGCCATGCCCTCGGGTGCCTGCCAAGGTGGCCACAGGGATCAGGTGGCTGGAGAGCTCAGAGAAGACGCTGCCCTGATTCACTGCGCCCTCTGCCCACCCCAGACACTGGGACTGAAGCCAATGAAGAGCTTCAGACCAGACCCCCAGAGAGGTCTCCAGTATCCTCTGCTCTGGGAGGTGGTAGTGATATTCCACCCCAGCTGGAGGTAGTTGCCTCCCTGACCTCAAACCAACCCAACCCAGCACAGGTGGGTGGGCAGGCTTCCTGGAGGAAGCGGGCTCAGGCTGAGGGGAGGGGCGGCCCTGGCAGGACCTGCCTGCCCGGGTGCACTCTCTGTCATCACTAAAACCCTCAGTCCCGAGCCCAGTTCTATCACTCAGCATGGGGCCCAGTGCTGAGTGGGTGATGGTGAGACTTTGTTGAGTTGAATCAAAGCAGGAGGAAGGAAGGGAAGTTGTCTTCCCTTCTGGTTCGATGAGGGCTCCCCTCTGCTCTGTGGAAAAGTTCTGGGAGTGCTCCAGCATGTCTGGAAGCCGGAGAAGGGGCATCTGAGCTGCCCGTGGGTATATTGCAGGACAGCCAGTCACAGCCGGACTCCAGGACGGCATCCACAGGGAGGCCAGCTGGGCATGCTTCTCCAGCTGCCTGGTCTGGCCACCGCGGCCTGAGGATGTGTCTGGAGCCCCAGCCTCACCAGCAGCCCAGGCTCCCTGGGAATGTCAGGCACCTTGGCGAAGGTGGGGCTGCAGCCTCACCCACTCAGACTCTCCCTGCTCGGAGGCCAGGCTAGCCCAGCCCTCCCAGCACAGCCCGTGGGGCACCTGTTCCGGGACTTGGGGCCAGCAGTATCCACCCTTTGCCCTGCATCCTCTCTTCCCCCCCAGAAAGAGGAGGAAGGGAGCACAGTTCTGTCTTTTTTAGAAAGTTCTGGAAGCAAGCCCAGGTCTCCGTTCCTCTCTCCTGGAGCCTGGCTCAGACCCACACTCTTGTCCAGCCAGTCCTCACCTTGCCCAGCCTGTGGGGACCGTAGGCACAGCTCCGTCTTCTGTGGCTTTCCTTCCCAGGATGGAGCAGGCACCCCGCTGCTCTGACTGGATGCAGGCAGAGCTCTGGTCTCTTGGTTGGCATCTCAACACCCAAGCTCTCCCAAGAGAAAATTGAGGAATGCCCCCACGAATTTTTTATTTGTAGACTGTCCCCTAGAAGACTTGCGTGCGACCTTCTCATCCATCTCATGCTGGTCTCACAGCTCCCGTGTCAGGAGCCACCTCAGACCCTCGTGTCCACCTGAGCAAAGTACCCGGCGCTGCATGAAATGATCTCAAGCCTTCCTGTGTGGACCACCTCTCAGGCTGGTGGGGGTGACCAGCAAGTAGCTGGCAGCCCAAGAGGGGCTCGAGCATAGTGATGAGGGACCCAGGGGCCAAGGGGAGATGCCCCCAAGCAGGGCAGGGAGTGCGTTCCTGGAGAAGGTGCGTGGATACCACTCAAGTCCATCAGCTGCCACTTTTAGGGCCTAGTAAGTGCCAAGAGTCTATGTCTCCATCTCCAATTTCTAGGAATGCCCCTGGTGTAAACTGGATTTCCCTGGTGGCTCAGACGGTAAAGAATCTGCCTGCAATGTAGGAGACCTAGGTTCGATCCCTGGGTTGGGAAGATCCCCTGAAGTAAGAAATGGCAATCCACTCCATATTCTTGCCTGGAGAATCCCATTGACAGAGGAGCCTGGTGGACTACAGGCCTTGGGGTTGCAAAAGTCAGACATGACTGGGCGGCTGTTTTTTTTTTGTTTTTTGCTTTTTACGGTATAAATTATTATCCTCTTTGTAAATGAAATCTGAGCCCCCAAGAGATCAAGTGATATGTTTGTGATGGCAGACTGGTCAACCTAAGCTCCTGTGGGCCGGCTCGTCCTCAGCTCCTACACCCCACTGCACCCCGACAAGGCAGTAGAGTCAGTGAGACATGAGATGGGGTTAGGGGGCCGGGATGGAGGGATATAAGGACCTGTAAGAATGAGACCAAAAACCTTCCCCTTCCAAGCGCTAAAACCACCTTCTTTGTCAGGAAGCCCTGGGCGCCCAAATGACCCCTCTTGGTGGGACTGGGGTGTCGGGACAAGCAGGATGAGAGGGTACGGTCTTCCCATCCAAGGTCCTGGGTCCTCAAGCTTTGGGATCCACAGGTATTAGTCCATCAGGGATCAACATTCAGCAGGATAAATGCTTGGAGCCACAAGGTGGCGCCCACACCCCCTTCTCGGGGCCAAGTGTTTATCCTGCTGAATTCAGCAGGGCGACTTGATGCCTGCTGGAGCCAGGGGACCAGAGACGGCTTCTTCGAGAGGGGTATCCTGGAACCTGTTAGAATGTGGGGACTTATGACCCCTGGGATAGGGAAAGGACTTCCAAAATGAAGGGAGGACCTCAGGGTTTGAACATGTGTGTAAGAGAGTTCCCAGCTTGGCTGTGCCTGAACCTGGGTTTGTGAGAAAGGTCCTAGTTTTGCATCACAGGTCACAGTTCGCATACATATCCTGTCCTTATCACTTTGCACATCTCAGTATTCTTGCTCAGAGAATACTTGCAGGGTCTGCGGGCAAAGTTGGAGGGGACATGAGCCTGGAGAGACGGGCCTGGAATGCCAGAGGTAAGGAGTTTGTTCAGTACTCAGATGACGATGGGGAGTGTCTGAAGGCTCTGGATCACTCTGGCTGCATGTGATTGGAGGTGGGGGGAGGGCAGGAGAAGAGAAGCTGTGTCCCACACTGGGCACCGGGCGCTGGATGAGGAAGTGGAGCAGAGTGGGAGAGTTCCTTCGTCCTGACATTTGTGCGCAGAGTCTGCACTACCTGCCTCCGCATCCCTCTCTAGACGGTCCCAGGAGGGCACATCCCCCCATCTCAGTGCCCTCTCCCCTGGGACCCAGGAGGGCACGTCTGCCCATCTCAGTACCCTCTCCCCTGGGACCAAGGAGGGCACATCCCCCCATCTCAGTGCCCTCTTCTCCTTGCTCTCAGGCTCAGTCTTCCTATCAAAAGTGACCTCCCTATGCCCCGTTCTTTGCAAGCTCTGCTAACAGGGAGCTGATGACCTCACAACCAATCTGTGCCTCTGGACTCGCAGGTATGTGTACACACACAACCTGCTGCTTCAGTGTCTTAGGCCCAAGAGGGGACTAGCAGTGAAATTTCAGGCAGAGTGGCAGTATTTGGAGATGATCAAGTATAGAAGTGCCTCCAGTCAGATCAGAGAGACAGGCCCTCATCGTAACCAGAAAGGTCAGCTCCCTGGGATCCTAGGACTGTCTCTGATTCCCAGGGCTATTTCCTGCTTCATTCTCAGTGACAGCACATGGACCAGTTGGCCCAACATTAGTGTCCAGCTCTGCCCCAGGCTTCTGATTGTAGCTAGAAGGTGGTGACATTTTGAACTCAGGTCAAGGGACAATTTGTGGCCCAGAAAGATGAAGTCAGTCACTTAAGGTTTCTGTGTCAGGGCCAGCCCAGCTGCAAGACTGAGACTATTTATTTACCCTGAAGATTTATTTCCTACATTATACAATACCTATGTGCATGGTTATTCCTTGCAGCATTATATGTAACAGCAAAAATAGTGGATACTCCTTGAATATCCGTAAGCAAAGATTGCATGAATGAAGCATGGTATATCCACGAAATGGAGCATTAGGCAGAGGTGAAGAAGAATGAGAAAGGGCTTCTCTGGTGGCTTGGTGGTAAAGAATCTGCCTGCCGATTCAGGAGATGTGAGTTCAGTCCCTAACCTGGGAAGAGCCCCTGCCCAGGAGCGACTAAGCTGATGTGCCACAACCACTGAGCCTGTGCTCTGGAGCCCGGGAGCTAGAACTACTGAGCTGAAGCAACTGCAACAGCTGAGGCGCTGCAACTACTTTAAGTCCACATAGCTGAAGCCTGTGCTCCACAGCAAGAGAAATGACTGAAATTAGAAGCCGGCACACCTCAACTAAAGAGTAGCCTCTGCTTACTGCAGCTAGAGGAAAACCTATGCAGCCCCGAATGCACAGGCAAAAATAAACAAATGAATAAATAAAATTATCCCCCCCTCTCTCTATATATATATGCACACACACACATACACACACACACATATGTAGAATGAGAAAGCTCTAAAAGCTGTTATGGAATGATTCCCAGAACATACTGTTAAGTAGAAAAACAGTAATACAGAGCATGTCAGCTTTTCTGTAATAAGAAAAATAAGAAAATACACATAAATCTGCTTATTTTTTTGCAAAAAATAAAGAAACACAAGAAAGGTAAACTAGAAACTAATGGAACTAATCACCCCAGGGGTGGGTAGGAATGGAGTGAAAGGGAAAGGAAATGAAAAGCTTGTCTCCAAAAAGGACAGGGCTTCCTGGACAAATGGGTGACTCTAGGGCTGAGAAGGGGAAAGCATAAGATGAGCCAGGAACTTTTTGTTATGCCTGAAAATAAGAAAGGACCTGATATAGGAAGAGTGGGAACACGTCAAAACGATGTTCAGCCAGTCCACTTGAAGAGAATGCCCCTGGCCAAATAAATCCAGGACCATTCGAGCATCAGAAAGAATGATGATAATGATGGCTTATAAAAATATTAATTCAAAAAGAATCCATGGGTCTACAATGATCCTAAAAATGAAACCAACATATAAATAAACTGGGGGAGATGGGAAACCTCTTCTTCATAGTAGAAGGATGACAAAAGCAGCAGGGATAAAAGTCAGAAAACAAACCTGCAACCGTCATTGAGTAATTGATACAAATAAGAATATTTAAGCTATTGAGTGAAAATTGTTGAGTAAAGAAATCTGTGCAGTCTCTAAGTATCTCCCCAGAGTTGACTGAGTAATTACAAAGAGAAAAGAAAGATATCTTTATGGCAGAGAGATGCAGTGGAGAAGGTAGAGGGCCCTGCCTTCACCCAGTGATTCAAGTAAACATCAGCAATGATGACACACTCTGACATCAAGTATCTCCTGATGTAACTCACTGAGAAGAACACAATGTCACTGGCCCACTGCTCCTGCCAAAATTGCGACATTCAAATCAAGGTCTTGAGGAAACAATCCAACAAATACAAACTGAGGGACGTTCTCAAAACAGCGGATTTTAGTCTTCAAATATATCAGTGTCATGAAAGACCAAGAAAGGATGAGGACTTTCCAAATTCAAAAGAACGGGATTTTTTACAAGAGCTTAAAAATTTATCCTAAAATTTACATAGAAGTAAAAAAGACCCTCAGATATGCAGATGACATCACCCTTCTGGCAGAAAGTGAAGAACTAAAGAGCTGCTTGATGAAAGTGAAAGAGGAGAGTGAAAAAGTTGGCTTAAAGCTCAACATTCAGAAAACGAAGATCATGGCATCCGGTCCATCACTTCATGGCAAATAGATGAGGAAACAGTGGCTGACTTTATTTTTT